>BLKR01005584.1:0-77006 GCA_011170035.1 Teleogryllus occipitalis | reverse complement strand
TCTCTCTCTCTCTCTCTCTCTCTCTCTCTGTCTCTCTCTCTCTCTCTCTCTCTCTCTGTCTCTCTCTCTGTCTCTCTCTCTCTCTCTCTCTCTCTCTCTCTCTCTCTCTTTTTAATGTCTTGTGATATATTAAGTTATATTGTGTAATTTTGTACCATATTGTTAATTTATTTGATTTTTATTAATTTATCTGATTTTGTTGCATACAATTTTTATAATGGTTTGGATGTTACATGTTAGGAAAATATCAGTATTTACTGTTGCATAATTAATACATTTAATACCTAATAAATACATTTCAACTTAATCCATCCTACTAATAAATATCTGTGCTGATCACAAATGAGGCAATCTGTATATTCTGGATAATATTTTGATAACAAAGTTAACTGTGACTGGAACAGTACCCTAAAGTAGAACGAAAAAATAATGTTTTTGAAATAGTTTGATTTTAGTATGGTGCCAGTGATGAACTCTTTAAAAATTGTCTAATGAACGGGAACAATAATAATAAATTATAAAAACAAGCCAAAATTGAATTTTGTGACAGTTAAAATTTTAAACGACGACGACGATGACGACGACGACGACGACGACGATGATGATGATGATACTAAAACTAGTGGTGCTAGTACTTGGTCACCTTGGTTATGTTAAAATATAAAACTACAATTTCTGTCCATTTCAACACATTTCAATCATCACTTGTAAAACTCATTACTAATTGTTGTGCATTACCTGTGAAAAATTAAACTAATACATCTACACAAATTTGACAACCTGAAACACTTTTGTTCACCCACAAATACTGCCCAAAAATGAAAAGTTATTCTGAGAATTTCAAACTTGTATTGCAGCTTTTCCATTTGTTGTAATACAATCTGATAACTCTGGAAAGATTCTGGTAAAAAAAGGGCAAGAAATTTGAATCTGCAATTTTGAAAATTTGCAAAATTTATGCCAGACCACTTATATTAAAGAAAAAAAATTGTTCATGACCATATTTAAAGAACTAATTTTTTAGAACAGATTTCTTTAAAAAGGACGTCTGTCATCAATATTGTACTTTTGCAATATTAATTTTGTGCAATATTCGAAAATACAGTGTGCTCGCCAAAATGGACCTGTACCATTTTCTTTACCATTCTTTGTTAATATGAAGAAAAAATCTAAATAAAGAAAATATTAAGATCTATTTTGGGGAAAATAATTATTTAAAATTTGACAATCATGCAAAATCTACTCATATTATCAACAAATTTTACATAACCTTATTTCAAGATCTGTTTTTGATAAACAGATTTCATTAGGGCAAACATTTTATGATAATTGTAGGGAGATACCAAATATTTTGATCTTTTGAGGTCTTTGAAACTTCAGAGAGTTCAACAAAAATTCAACCTGGGCCATTTCTTTAAATGTCTTTTGCTCTATCCAATGAAAAAATTTAAAGCAAAATTTGGAGCCATTTTTGAGAAAATTTTAAAAATGTATTTGAGGCTTCATGTAAAGTAGTAACCCAAAAAATCAAAATATTCATATCAAACGCAAGGGGCCTTGACATCAGTTAGATTAGTTGGTGAAAATTCTATTTGAGTTTTACTGCTAGCATTGATCACAGACAGACAAAATGTCTTTACGTAATCCGATATTTGGGTACCATTGGCTGGCATTAGAGACCACCATTGGTCTCTAATGCACAAGAAAGTAAAAAATATTCATATAAACTCATAGGTAAAGGATTTGAAACATGCAATTGTAGTCAAAGTGCTGCAATGTATTGTTTTTTGGTAAAGTCTCGTGACTAACTTTCAAGGTGCCCTCTTGAAAGGATGATAGGATCTCTTAAGTTTCCTATTGATAGCAGTATGCTGAAAGTTCATTCCTTGCATTTACAATAAAGTGAGATCCTTGCTCTTATTCTTATCCTTTCTTTCATTAGCTTCATCATATGTCCTCTAAGCCAAGGTAATATTGTCAGTACAATGTTACGCACTTATCTCCTGATAAAATAATAAAATGATGATAATAAGTAACAGTAATAATCATAATAACTAGGGGTAGATTTTGATGACATAAAACATTGTCAAAAAGGATCAATAAAATGCTCTTAAAATGTTTTAAAATGCCCTAAAAGAAAAGAAAAATGACTAAAAAATTTGATCAAAACCAGTTTAGATGAACAACTCAAACTGTTGGATATGTTACTGATGTAAAATCAAGGGTTTTTCCTTTTGTTCATGTGAACTCAGCTTGCAAACTTTCGGTTTGGACTGTTCTCTATCAGGATATATCTGTCTTAAAAAAGATATGCCTCTATATAATGAGTCTGTAGTGAGGAATGTAATTAGCTTCCAGATCAATGACCCCTATCTCAATTGTGTTTTGTCCAGTTTTCCTGATTAATTGAGCAGATGCTGAATGGCCCCTTGTTTAGTTCTTCTAGACACAAATGTACCTTCTATGCACACATTTTGTTGAGCTCTCCTCTTGCTTGCAGAGGTAGAAGTAGAGCTTGGGGTGGGTTATTATTTTGTGTAATTTTGCAATGTAAAAAAATCAAATCTGCAGTATGTTTTCCTGTGCAAATAAGTTTTCTATAACTTGGGAGCTAAAATGTTTAGTTTTTCAAATGTTGCTAATTTTGCGCGTTTTTAAATTTTATTCATTCATTTTTATTTTTTAAATTATTATTATTATTATTATTGATTTCATTTTTTATTTTTTACTTTTATTGATCTTTCAACCATTTATAGTTGAAATGTTGGGAAGGGATTCTGGATCTCAAGAAAACATGTGCAGATTTTACTTCTCTCCATACATCACATATACTTTTTACTGTTCTTTGGCTAAATAAATCAAATTAAATTGAATTATCGCAAATTCGGACGAACTGACAATGGTGCTGATAAGCTTTAAGGGAACCTTTTATTACTTCCTTACAATGGGTGACATTACAATTTGTGAGCAAAGAAATCGAAAAGGCTATGCAGGAATTATGTCAAGAACATTTGTTTCATCGCTATTAAAGACAAAGTACCATTAAAATTATATTAAAATGATGAAATTGGCAAAAAATGCTTTAAAAATGACTGGAAAAGGTAAAAACTGACTTGTTTGTCAAAATTGACCAAAAAATGCAACAACAAAAAAGACGTAAAAATGGGTAATTTCCTTTTATTATAACAGAAAATTCATGTCTATACTAAAAGACTGTTCTAAAGTTAAAAGTAAAAAATGACATTTCATTAATATCTGCCCTCTAATAATAATGATAATGACGTATTATGTCAATGACAGCAGCGCATTGCAACATACCATAAAACAGTCATGAAATATTATAATAAAATATAACAAATATGTTTAATAAATAAATATTGTATTTTTTGCAGTATCCAAGAAAGTGTAAATCGAACTGTGGGGGAAGCAGTTAAAGAACACATATCAAAAGGTTTTCATGCGCAAAAGTCTCTCATTGAAGACAGTGTCATCACAGCTGTAAGGTCACGAGCAGTTACTCCTGCACCACACATTCTTGATGCCCATTTGCAGCAGACACAAGTGCTGCAGTTGATTGCTCAAGGCCAAATTAATGCTGCCTTCCAGCAGGTGAGATAAATTATGTTTGTTTAGAAAAAGCTGGGTGTATAATTCTTTACAATTAACTATTTGCACTACGTTAATTGTGCCCTTACCCCAAATTAATATTGGGGTAAATCAATTCAAAATGTTTGATTTTCCGTAGGCATTATCAGCATCTGATTTAAATCTAGTGGTGTTTGTTTGTGAAAAAGTGAACCCAGCCCAGGTATTCAATCAATCCCCCTGTCCACTGCAGCAACACGTGCTACTTTCACTCATCCAGCAACTTTCAGCAGATATGACCAATCACACAGAGTTAAAACATAAGTGAGTATTGCTGCTCCCAATACACAATGACTTTCTGAAACCGTGTGACGTGATAATATTCACAATTTTGTTTTATTATGTACAAATAGGTACTTGGAAGAAGCAGTTATGAATCTTGATCCAGGGAACATTATGACTCGGGAACATCTTCCCTCTGTTATTAGCAATCTTCAGAGACAACTTGCCGCATACATGCAAAGTAATCCTAACAACAAAATTACTCGGAGCATGCGAATGCTGCATATGGCAACGCAATCATTGTTAAATTCATGAAAATAAGTACATAAAGGAAGTATACAAGATTTTACTCATGACTCTTCCTTGGTGTGCCAAGAACTGTTACCATGACAAATTTGATTTGTATTCTGACACCCAAAGTAGAATTGTATCCATCAAAGGAAGTGTTCATTCGTTGAGTATTGCATTGTTTCAAGAGATATTGCTATTGATCTGTCTTATTTTGTTACCAAAAGAAAGTATTAATAGTTAAAATGCCTGCAATTGTAGGAGTATAATTTGTTATGTTCCTTTAAATGGGTGATCTCAACCCAAAGACTGATGCCATGGTAACAACAGCTAAACATTATGCTACTGTTTAATAATTGAAGTTTATCTTTCATCATTTATTGATGATTAATAGTGCACTTAGTAGTTGACAAACATTTTTAAAATATTGTGTACAATTGTAAAAATTTTGTAAAATACATATTTATATTATCTGATATTGCCTTACTTTCATTTAGTAACCTCCATTTTTGAATCGAGTGTTTTGTCTTTTTTCTTTCTCTCTCAAGGAAAAAAATTTACTGTACTTCATCCCCATTGGGTTTTTGCATGATACAAGTGTTGGTGTTTCATGCTTCATTCTACCAAATAATTTTTGCAGGATCCAGAGTGCTTGTTAATATCAGTATTTAATCCTCATATTTTAATACAGTATATAAGGATTCAGATTTGGCCTTATAGGTGTTTTTTGCTGTTTTCCTTGGAGAGGGAAAAAATATCCATTTGAGAGAGAAATGTTTTGGGTCAAATGCTGTTAGCTTTTAAGTTGCCTAAATCACATTTAGCATGGGATTTTGTACATTGTAAGTACATCAGATGTCTGTGATACCCCATTTATTATTTTAGTGTCTCATATTTTTTAATGAAAAAATTGTTTTGTTTGTGAATGAAAAAGTTTCATAATCAGTAGAGCAACAGTTAAAATTCAGCGGGGGAGGGGGAAGGACTTACTATGCCTGTAACAGGTAATGTACTTCAGCTTCTGGGTCAATGATCCCATCTTGATCAGATTTCTATCCAGTTCCCCTAATCCATTGAGCAAATGCTGAGATGGCCCTTTATTTTACTTTCGGCATAAATGTTGCTTCACTATGAGCATGTTTTGTTGAACTCCTCTTGCTTGTAGTGGTACGAGTAGAGCTCAGTGTGAGTTAGTGTTTGTTAGCAATGCAGAAAAATCAAATACACATCAGTCTTTTCAACGTATGGTTTTCTGTTAGGGTTTTCCTTCCTTTAGCTCAGAGTTCCCGTTTTAAGGCACTGGAGACTCCCCTTTCATCCATCTCTCGTTGGCTACTCACTGATCTCTCAGGTCAGAGAGTATTGCCCAGGAGCCACCACGTGGAGGAGAGAGATTGGATTTATTGACCATGCCAGTGGCTGCTGTTTCCCCAACAGACTGGAGGTTGCACCTGTACCGAAATACGGACATGTAATTTCAAAAATTCAAAATATGAATATATAATAAAAATGTAAGCTATTAAAATTAATTTAAACTAAGTTAAATAAAAGTCTATATTGAAATATTACTTAGATAATTTTACGCGTCGGGTCCCTATAAAGCATTTACAGTACACTTCCCGCGCACGTGGTTCGGGCTTTGATTTCTACTGGACATTTAATTTGGACTCCAGCACATTGCAATAAGCACTATTGTTTCAACGCGTTTTACACAAAATTATTCTATTTCGAAACCATCACTACCCTGGTATATTTGGCAACAATGATGTATCTTAGACACATTCGTATTCACAACATTCGCAAACTGCTAGCCAGCTGTAGCCACACTGGCTTCCGCGAGGCTCTAAGGGACTTTCATCCAGAACCGCAACCTTTACACAAAGAACTCATCAAATGTACGTTTTGAATCAACAAATCTATTATCAAATGAACACAAATTCTCCAAATACAAACAACGCATTGAATATCGCCAATAATTGACTGAACTTGTGTACTTTCAATAAGCGAAAATCATAAAACTATGTTGCAGCGAGTTAAACGAAGACAATATGGGTAATCACCTGAGATTCCCTCCGTCGCCCCGCAGCGCGACAGTGCCACCTGACTGGTTGCCCAACCAAAAGGCCATTTGATCCACGTGTTAAATCGAGGTGCCAAAGAATAAAACAGTAAACCCAGTAATACAGCCAAGAGCGTCTTGCAATTCCTGACAAGGTACCAGACACCGGAGGGAGCACCACTTGTACGCTCTTTGGTTTCAAAATGATTGAAATTGAATTTCAAATGACGCAAAATGATTTCATATACATCGATATTGCTGCAATACGTATATTTCTAAGATATTAAGAAATCTTAGGAATATAGACCCCGGGGCTTTATATATAGTATCCCCAAAAATTAAAACATCAGTTTCGAATTCGTGGGTTCGTGACAGATCGACTGGAAATATCAGTTTCGGTGAAAATTCTGCCTACGGTTTAACGGCTAGTTATTTTTACAGATAGAGGGACGGACACAGGTTTTCCCGTAAACCAGTTTTTCGATATCAAGGTCCCACAAAGCGAAACATGCTAGATGAAGTAATACAATACATATGGAAACAATAATCGTCTTTTTCAGTATCAGGGATCTACAATATGAATTTTTCTGCTGAAAAATCTCCGGTTTCGCTGCAGAATTATTTAACTTTGGCTATAATAGCTATGTAGTATGGAAGATAATACACATGTTTAGCTACATGTAACGAATATTGCGTCATCTGCCGGCGCCTTCCCGAACTAGACGGTTCCGGGGTATGCGCAGATGACGACATCTGCCGGCGCTAGATGGTTCCAGGGTATGCGCGGATTGCGATATCTGACGGCGGCCCCCGAACTAGATGGTTCCGGAATGTTCGCGTTGTTTATCGCAAGTTCCAGAAAATTCTAGGCGGGCGCCAGCCCCGTATTCACAACACGCCGCGACCGGCGGTCGTGAGTCAGTCTGAAGTGGAACCTGAGCTGTGAAGTGTGCATCGCGGTGAATAACAGTGCAGGGTATTGTGTTCAGTGACGTGAACCGTGGCCAGCGTCGTGAACTGTGGTAGTCAATGCAGTGGACTGTGGTCAGTGCAACGCACAGTGGTCAGTGCTTCGTACTGTGTTTAGAGTTTAGGACTGTTGGACAGTGCAAAAGAAGTGAACAGTAAAAATAAATAAAAAGAAACTGTGCTGTATCAAGAAATAATCAAGTGAAAACTATCTGTACATAAATCAAGTATTTTTAGCGCACCTTTAAGAAAGAAAATAAATGTTTTTGTTAAAATAATATCAGTGTTTAAATTCACCACATAGATTCGTAACACTATGTAGTTTGAAAGAGAATACACATTTTTCGCCACATATTTATGAACCTAAAATGTTTTGGGAACCCTCGGGATGTTTAGTCTGCTTATTGAACCGTGGGAAAACTGATATGAGGATTTTTTGTTTTCCGATTTAGTCTTACAAAATATGTGTGGAATGCCTCCTGAAACTCAAATAGGGTATTTCATTTTGCATCCCGAGATGCTATTGGATTTCCACCAAATTCGTGGTTGAAGGGCGCGCGCGGTTGTCTGGCCAACGGGTGGTAGAGCACGAGACTCGTTGCTGAGCGATGAGCGAAGCCAACACCAGAGTCCCACCGACGCAAACGCCTTTTTGCATGGTATGAACCGATTATTTCATTTATTGTTTCTCTTATTAAATCTGCCGCTAGCGACGACGAAGGATATATGGTCGCAGAGTTTTTACAATGAGGTACACACTGGCATAGCAAGTATCTCGGAAACCCCAGTGCAGATAGGGGCTCTTAATTGTGATTACGAAATGCGAAACCTGGATTTTTGAATCTAATGTATGTAGGTACACGAAATATAAATTAAATTTAACCTTATTAACCAGCCAATAAATCATTCGCTGCCTTGCTGATTCCCATTGCTGGGCGCGTTTTCTGAAAATGAGTTGGTACAATTTTGGTCCTTACACTATTGGCACATCGGCGGCCAAAATTAATTCAAATTTGGCGTCGTACTTTGAAATATGTCATTTATAACATTTCCTTGACGCTAATTAACAGCAAAGACCATACATTTTAAACGTCCCGCGCCGGACTTATATTTTTTTTTCAAAAACGGCGCGTTTGCTTCCAGAGAGAAAGACAGTGACATCTTTCGCATGAAAATCTTTGGAAGGACAAACAGATGAAGAGTTGAAATGCTTTCATAGACGCTCGCGAGATCGCGTCAGAAACTGGAGCCACTGTCGAGTGTCAACATGCCGAGAATTAAACGTGTTTCCAAATGAAGGTGCGATAGAGTCGCATTATTTAAAGAAGGTGGCCGAACACAGTTTCGCGGCGACTTCACTCGCTTCGCCTCGTGCGAGTACAACACCGTTAAGATACACGTATATATGCTACCGACAATCAATTTAATTATGTAGGGTTGGAATTGGGACCTCAGCTGAGAGATATTGGCTCGCAAACGCGCTTCCTTTGTCGAGATTTCGAAGAAATACAACGATTATATATTCATAAGACGCCACGATTAGTAATTCATAGATAATTTTTCAGCCGTGCGTTTACACAGAAGATCGCCTCGGCAATATACGAGAACGATTGTCCTAAGAATGAGCTAGTGCTGGCCATGGTGGAAGTAAGTTAACTGAAGGTTCTGTGGTCGTGCCCTCGAGCGCATTAGACTCTCTTCCTGCATTCGTTCGTTTGCAGTTGGCTAACTTGTAAATGGCATCGACGCTTCCTTTTATGATGTCATTGTCCGACAAAAATACAGTGCGCTACGAGAAATAATTGAAATTAGGAAGTGCAGTGTTATGTGCTCTTCTGTAAAAATTCTTTATAAACATTACATAACATTTACTTTTTGTGTGATAAATATTATGTTTCTTTTAAAACTGAGACTTGAATGCGAGATGCGTACCGGTGCACGTGTTTCTGGATTAAAATAATATTTATTTCTATTTATATTCATGGGAGTTTTCTTTTACTGATTGTGAGAGCATGTCAAGAGATTTTCCACGTACGGAATTAAATTTCAATATTTCCCGGACTCTCGTACATGCATATACCTCAGCGAAACTCAAGACTTCTGCTTAGGGATGTTTTAGCAGGAGCCATTAGCACTTTACGAAGAGGCGTGGCTGAACAGCTGTCGCGGCGGAGGGATACTTCTCTGAATTACATGTGATGCTCAGTTGTTACACGAACTGTCACTTTGGCTCATCCTTAGGAAAAAAGCCGTGGTAATTCACATCTTGGCGGCATTGAAGAGATTAAATAAAGAAATTAAATTCGATGGTATAACGGTCAGCGTACCGGACTGTTGTACCCGAGTTTGCGGGTTCAAACCCGATCGAAGCCGTGGATTTTTAAAGGGCGAAAAAATCCCTCGTACGCCTTCCTTCGGAGGGGAAGTAAAGCCGGCTGTCCCATGTTAGTAGATTTACTGCATGTAAAAGATCCTCAAGCCTAAATGAAGCCTCTGAGCAAAATTGAGATCCGCCTGTTTCGTCGCCCAAGATAATACCTCCTTTCTCCGCTAGGTGGTGAAAGGAGCGTAACGAAATTTGCGTGGCGGGCCTGATGGCCCGAGTCTCGCCACGTAAAATAAGGCATTAACTAACTAAATTTTGACTTGTGGTAGCAGAGTGTTTTGGGCACGTAAGAGCTGGTAGTGAGCTGAAATTGTATGTCACACGAATTGTAACAGAAAACAATCTTCTGTTCGTCTAAGGAGACATTGACAACAAGGTAACATTGTCAAACTTCTTCCATCATTAACAATTATCACGCTGAGATAAACTAATAGTTCTCGAATAATTGCCTTTCAGCATTTTCCCTTGTGGCAAGCTAGGAAATGGTAGCCACGCTTTGTAAGCTACCCAATCCAACATTCTGTGGCTCTCCCAAACAGTTTACTGAAACCATTTTGCAGCGTCAACTCACTGTGTGATGTAGAACAGCCTTGGAAGTAGCTTTGTAACGTGTGAACAATAACGCAAATTGCTCGAGCAATAGTTCTGTGCTGTTGCGAATTTTACATTGCGTTGTTTACCTTCGGAAATTTTGCGAATTACTTTTCCACATGAACTGATCCCCCTTTTCCAAAGAATCGCGTTGGTCGAGCAGTACATGTCGGTTTGCATTGGTCAAGTCGCTCAGCCGTCTTTCTGACTACCAGGTTCATAAGGAGTCGTCCATTAATTAACGCGAATAGGAGGGGGAGGTGAGTTGAGGGAGCGTGACGCTGCGTTACATAGGGGTAGGGGCATTAATTTAGTGTGAATCAGAATGTTCCCTAGAGATTTTATTAATTATTATGGGGAAGGATAATCTGACATACGTGATCAGGACACTTGATTCCCCGAATTTTCGAATGGCATTCTGTACCCTTAAGTGTCAGTGTGCCTGGCAGTACTGTACGTGATGTAAAAAGAATAAAAACCTATGAACGAAACAGAACTGGTGAAAAAAGATTATCCACTTAAGTCTATTGAATCATCACTGCGTATATGGCACACACATTCATTTTTCGATAAAACTATGCAGTATTTTGATAGTCATGAAAGAAGAATGGAGTTTGGTTTCCATTGATTACCGTAACATTTGCTTGACCTAAATTTCATTTTCGTGTTCTGTAAGTTACTATTTACTTTTTCTTCCATGAAAATACATCTTGTGTAGGAGTGATAAATTGTATGTTATAATTGTTTATTTTCAAAAATACTTGTGTTTCATAGTTGTGGTAAAGGATCTCCTGTTGCGCGACTACTTTGTGTACGATAGGGAGGGCTGATTGATCGCTAGCAGCTGGGATATACAATGTAATCACCGCACGTCCCTGGTGAAAATGAAATCAAAATTGGCCATTTTCAGAAACGCTCAAATGACATCGTTTCAAAAACCGCTTCCAATTTTCAATAAAAATTTGCATATAAAAACAACTTCTATGATATTCGTAGTCATATTCCACAACATATTAAGGGATAGCAAAATTGAAAAAATGTGAAAAAATGTATTTTAAGCTCATATACAGCTCAGGAGGTGGGGCAAAACTAGTCAAATTATTGCATGTAACAAATTGGAGATATCAGGTAAAATATATTTTCCTCGCTACGCTCGGACGACAAACTCGACTCGTGCACGAATCACCTGTTTCGCGCCCTTGTTACATAAATTACTGTTCTTTAACATCACGTTTCAGTAACCCGTGTTATTTCCATAATCGGGTAGACCTACTAGAAAAACGTGCAAAGTCATAATTATATTTTAAAATTTGTTTATAGCGAGAGATTATCCACAGTTCCTTGAGCAATCTTCAGTGTCGTGTCGCCTTGCTTGACACGAAAAAACATGGAGTGCAGGAACATCGGGACGAGTATGGAGGCTGAGCATCTCCCGGCGCCCAACGATGAAGTAAGTCGAATATTAGCCTCATACCCAGTGGAATTTCATCAAGCAAATTAACACTTCACACATGTAATCATGATCTTGTAAATGTGGCGACTTTGAAAGGACCTTACAAACCACTGCTTTTAAAACTTTTGCCCACCATCCCTTCTTTTTTCCTTTGACGATTATTTTATGTGACGTGAACGGAAGGTGTTCTGAAATTTAGCAAATATACTGCTATTTTTAAATTCCCAGGACGCGTGTTGATTCACCCTTCCTTTTGCGTTACGTTTTCTCATGCAACTAGATTAGGAATAGAACACGTTGCAGTTAGATGTTCGATTGGTTGATTGCTGTTTCCGGGTACGTCAACGTCTAAGGTAATTAGTCACGTAAGTATGATCTTTTTATCGCGCGATGTTGCGGTAATCTTCCCTCGCTGGATGGCAAGATCCCGCGCAGATCTACCGTCTGCTAACGGATTTCCCAACAAGGTATCTCCCACCACTGGGCCACCGCTTCTCTCAGGACAACTCCCGACTGATCTCTCATATCCCGATATGAGGTAGTGATTTGTAGTCTTGTGTGTGTGTAAGTAAGGGGTGCGGATAGGACAGGGAAGAGAAAGGAAAGATCGCGCGCTTTCCGTGGCTAGTTTGTTAAGATATTGCTTCGGCATTCATCAGAAGTTGGAGAAACCACGATAAACTATGATCAGAGCAGCCTGTTGCTAGAATTCTCCACACAGCTGCTGAATTCGACCTAGATATCTAGGTAATGTCGAAAACACTGCCATTAGAGGTATTGCAGAGATATCAGTTGATACCCTGCACCGCCCCAGCCGATTACATGATGGAAACTCGTTCATTAGCATAAAGCGTATGCTACGAGCTACAAGACAAGATGAAATAGATGATATATCGGGTATCCTTATATTTCTATACATACTCGAATATAAGAAAAAATCTATGTATGTGCACATATTCGAAGACTTATGTCAGCGTACTTCTTATTGTAATCACGCTGAGTGTATTTCGACATTTATCTAACGTTGTATTAGACTTCACATTGGCGTGCGGACTGACAAGTTCGTGTTAACTGTTTATGCTTTTCTTGTTTAGCGTAGCGCAAAGCCCCACTAATAAAGGATCGGCATCGAAATCATAACATTCCTTTTTCTACTCCCTTTGTATAATTCTGTCATTTGATGCCCGCAACTCGTTGCATAATGATAATCATTTCGGTACAGATTTTATTAAGAAATAGGTTATTGACCAACCACAGAAACGTTTACAAACAAAGTATTGACAATCATTGAGAATCGTTCTAGTAAATGTTTCGTTCGATTGTACAATAAAATTCCATTTAATATTATATTATACTTGTAAGTTTTAACTTCTTTTTTTATTAGTAATTTTTTACGGCTAATATTATTTAAAATAAATTGGATCGTAATTTCACTTTGATCATATTTGACTAGCGGAGTTGCAGTTATTAAAACATTTGATTGACGTTAAGATAAGTATGCGGGTCATTTTGTGTTATATGTTTCTACCGTGTGGTTGTCCTTAAAAAATGGCCAATTCTTTACTTTAAAATGTCAGATGAATCATTCCTTTAGAAAGATAAAACTTAACTTTTGTACTCGCAGGCGGGCTGCTAAACCAAAGCCACCTAAAACAGGGTAGGGTAGGAAGCTGACCGATAGGTGGGCTTTGCTGAATGCTGCATGTCAACTGCCACGAAACAATTCAATGTAAACGTTGAAACTTATAAAAGTTACCATAAGTCTTAGAAAAAGGACCGTATGTAATGAGTATTCATCCATTTGAATGAAGTTTACGCTACTTTCTCGTGTATCGCACTCGCGTACCCACCAGTACATTATCGTTTCAAAATGTACAATTAGGAATTTTTTGCACAGTGCATTCTGGAACTCTAAAATTGCCCTAGATATTTACTGCAATTGTCACGATAAAAGGAATTTATTCCCAACTGTGGAGGCAAAGCGTCCTGCTAACTATATTCCCACAGCGCAACATCATGTTGACAGGTCCAGTCGAACAAATGTACATCAACAGGATGTGATCATATTGGATTTAGCGTTAGCAGCAGACGAGCACCATCACTGTTTGCAACCAATTACAGAGGTGAGGCGTAGATCATTGACAGATGTGGCAACGACCAAGCAAAATAATAAGATACTGCGTTTTAATATTTTTGACAAGAATTGGATAATCAATATATAAGTATATATAAAAATAATACATGAAACAGATGGAAATAAAACAACAAGAAAATCGCAAAGGAACTGCTAAAGTTAGGGCAATGGATTGCCAGCTCGCTGCCCGCTCTAAGGCCTCATTCACAATGCAAACTTAAACGTAACCGTAACGTAGCCGCAAAACCTAGAAATGGGTTATAAAGCGAGATCATTCACAATGCCTTGACGTAAACGTAGACGTAAGACGTAAACTTAAGAGCTCGCAAGCTCCAAGCTTCTACGTTTAAGTTTACGTCGAAATTCTACCTAAGACCAATCAGAGAGCAGCATGAAAAAAACAAATGCACAACGAAATCCGCGAGAAGGAAGGTCGACTCCAGATCGATTCTTGTTTATGCGTGTGTATTGGTGTGTATAGTCGAAAGGTAGAGCAGAGAAGTTTGTGGAGTTTTGGTACGAGTTGCGAAGTGTTGGTTCGAAATGGCAAACAAAATTGTGACCTTCGATAATGCAAATGCAAAAGGCGAAATCGATAGGAGAGTCGAAAAAAATGATAGAAACGAATCGATCAATATGTTGAATTCTGATTGGTTCAGGCAAAACCTACGTTCCAGCTTACGTTTGCCATTGTGAATGATCGTTTCTACGTGAAAAGTTTACTGCATAAGTTTACGGCTTACGTTACGTTTAAGTTTGCATTGTGAATGAGGCCTAAGTGACCCAATTGGCCGCAACGGTTCGTTTTCTTTTGCATGGTGATAAGCGCTTCGACTCATCGCTGCGTTCGGAGAATATCGGCTAGAAGACGGCGTTCGTCCATGCCTGGCGATACGGGTTATTGGAACTCTCTGTGAATTTGTGAGTGAAACAGTGCTACTCAGGCTTAGGTGGCTTATCAATTGATGTCACTGCAGTGCCTCTGATCTGAAGGTCCTAGGGTTCACCCCCCGACGGTAACAGGATATTCGACGTTAGCTAGATAATTGGGTCGTGATCAGCCGTCTTCTGGAGGAGAGATCTAGCGGTGGACCGCTCTGATAGGTAGTTTGAAGAGACTTCTCCGATCAACACCACAAGAATGCCGGAGCAGTACCCTAACAAACGAGCAGCGGACGTCGCGCGATATTTTCTTCCTCTTTCTTGTCCTATCCTCATACCTTACGTATACACTCTTACACTTACAAGCACTACACTACCAGGAATGACGGAAGACCAGTCAGGAGTTTAGAGATTGTCCCAGCTAGGCCAATGACTTCCTGGGGTGAGATATCTGTAAGAGAAAAGCATTGCAAGCCGACGTGTAGGACGGCGCCCGATCTCCACATCCAGCAGAAGAGATCACCGCCATCTTCCGAGCAAAAATATGCACAACACTCGCAAGACTAATGACCTTAGCAGTTGACGCGCCCGGAAACATCAATCAATGAACAGTGCTATGTTTTTATGGACTCCCTGATTCTTGGGCGCTTTTATCAGTTTTAATTGTTTTATCAAGATTCTATGATTGCAATGTATTATGGGAAAAGGGAAGAAAATATATCGTAGTTCGATTGAAACAAAAGAATTGGTTCACATGAATTCGAAGAGACCCTTTTGTTGATGCAGGAAGACCAACCCAGTCCACCAAAAATAAACTGTTTACACAAGGCACTTTATAGTGTTTTCACGAGTCTTTCAAGTGGCTTTGTAGAAGTAAGTGTCAAAACTCTGTTAAATTAAAAGGCGAGGCCAACAAAAGACGCCATTAAAAATGATTGAATTTCTGCTGTATTTTGTTGTTTAAATGCCCTTTTAAATTTAATTAAAGTTCGCTAAAATTGAGAATTATTGTATCATATTGATCGCAATCCAATAGATTTTAGTTTTAACCCACCTCAAACTGATTATATCTCATAAATGTTCGATGGGATTCATGTCCGGCGATCAGAATGGCCAAATCATTCGCTCGATTGGTCTAGAATGTTCTTCAAACCAAACGAGCGAAACAATGGAGAGGTGGCTCAGTCCATCAACTGATGTCTCTGCAGTGCCTCTGACCGGGAGGTCCTAGGTTCGGGTCCCGAAGGCGTCAGGATTTTCGATACTAGCTTGTCAGCTAGGTAGAATTCGGTCACTGTCTGGAGGAGAATTCTAGTAGCGGGCTGCTCTGATCGGTAGTTTCCCGTGGTTTCTCCGATCAACACCAAGCGAATGCCAAAGCAATACCCTAACGAACGGACCGCGCGCGATCCTTCCTTGTCCTATCCTCACCCCCTCACTCTCTCTCTCTCTCTCTCTCTCTCTCTCTCTCTCTCTCTCACACACACACACACACACACACACACACACGCACACACACACACGCACACACACACACTAACACGCACTACACTACCACATATGGCGACAGACCGGTCGGGGGCCTGCGCTGTTGTCCTGGCTGGGGCGTTGCCGCGCTGGTGGGAGATACCTGTTTGAGGAAAACCCCGCTAGTCGACGGTAGGTCGCCATCCAGCGGGGGAAGACTACCGCCACGTCCCGATGAAAAAACATGCACTACACTTACGGAACTAATGGCCTACTCTGTTGAAGCGCTCCGAATCTAACGACCAATCAATCATTTAATGCATTCATCTCTACCGTTGCTCTTTCTCAAAACATTTGCTTGCGAAATAGAGCCTACCCTGAGTGTCATTGAGTGGCGGGGTGCGCGCGCAGGCGTGGGCGGAGGGGGAGGGGGAGCGCGCGGCGGAGGCGCTGGTGGCGGCGGCGCGGCGCGGGCAGCGCTGCGCGGAGGAGGGCGCCGAGCGCCTGGGGGCGGCGGTCACCGCCCACCTCAAGGTGAATTGCATTGGTGCCTTATTTTACGAGGAGAGACTCTGGCCATGAGGCCTGCTCTTCCGTCTGACCACGCAAATGTCCTTACGCTCCTTTCACCAACTAGCGGAGAAATAAGGTATTTCTTGGGCGATGAAACAGGCAATTTGAATTTAGCTCAGAGAGTTCATGTAGGCTTGAGGATACTTTACATGCAGTAAATCTATTAATATGGGACAGCCTGCTTTACTTCCTCTCCGAAGGAAGGCGTACGGAGGATTTTTTCTCCCAATCCACGGCTACGATAGGATTTGAACCCGCCGAACTTGGGTATAATAGTTCGAAACGCTAACCGTTACTCCATCGCCGCCACAAGGTAGGGAGAATCAGGGGCTTGTGGCAATTAATGCAAGGAGTCCCTTATTTCAAACAAAAAAGTTCCTCCATTCCGAATTCATAAACATCATTCATTTCTCCATGAATCAGAAATAACTTATACCGTTAAATTTTGGAATAGAAATATATTTTTCATTTCTTTCGAATGAATAAAATTCGGGACATCAGTTATTAAATGAAAAGCATAAGGTTCATGCCAATATTCAATGAGGGTAATACTACGTCGTACGCAGGAAACGTCAACTTTATTCCCTAGGGATATCCGTCAATGTCTTCCAAGGGATCCTGACACCACTTACATTCTTACTATTTATACTCTGATTTAAACATAGTAGTACTTCTAGATCACGAGCTGGACAGAGAGGGAGACACCATCATCCAATCGAAAGACTTAAATTTTTGGTATTGGAATTCGCGATTGGATGAAAATGTTCCCTTCTCTTCTTAATTGACAGGACTTACGGACGACGATTAAAGCGTAGTTTATCGGAGGATTACTCCACTGGTTTAAAGCATAGTTGAACGAAGGATTACTTCAAAACCGCGTTCTACGCCAAATCGGCTTAAGGAACGTTATCACGGAAAAGTGTTAGTGTGGGGGTGGGCGCAGGGGGCGCTGGGCGAGGTGTGCGGGCGCTGGGAGGCGGGCGCCGCGCAGCTGCTGGCGGAGCGGGAGCGCGCGCAGAGGGACGCGCAGCTGCTGCGCAAGGAGGTGGAGCAGCTGCGCGTCGTGGTGGCCACGCATCGCCAGGTAAGAGCATAGTGTCCCGCCCGCGTCATTCACTGGGCTCGGTCTCATGAGTTTGATTAAGGAGAGACCATCCCTATGCTGCCAATGCTCATTCTAGACATTTTAAGGAACGCTTTTTTGAAAAACTAGAAAGGATACAACACTCAAATTTTTACTGCAAGTAAATACTATATTTATCTACTGTTACTAGTATATTTGACTATTTACGAAGAGTGGAACGGATGTCGTTGATTCCGGCACGTCAGCTACTATGGCCATTAGTTCTGTTAGTGTAGTGAATGTTTTATTCCGCGATATGGCTGTGTTTATCTCCGCTGGATGGTGAGATCCGACGTCGACCTATATGTTGGCTTGCGATGATTTTCCCAGTAGGTCATTGCCCCAGCCTGGACAAGCTCTAAAGCTCCTGGCTGGTGCTCTGACATGAGTGGTAGTGTAGGGCATGTGAGAGTGTGTGTGTAAGTAAGAGGTGAAGAAGAGGAAGGAAAGAAGGCGCGCGATCAGAGGTCCTTTTGTTAGGGTACTGCTCCGACATTCGCATGGTGTTGATAGGAGAAACCACGAAAAACTACTGATTAGAGCGATCACTAAAATTCTCCAGACAGCGGTTCAATTAGACCTAGGTATCTAGCTAGTGTCGAAAATCCTGCCTGCGTACGGACTCGAACCCTAAGGCCTCCCGGTCCGAGTCCCTGCTGAGACAGAAGTAATGCTCACCAAGAAAACCCGACCTGTGAGGGTAGTGCTTGTTGTAGCCGCGATGATATGCCCACCTCCCCCAACTGAAACAGGGCCAAAACGTCCACTTGTAAGATTTCACCCTTCAGATATTTCCACAACCACTCCAATTCTCAAGAGAGTACCCGAATTCGATTTATCCACGAGTGTATAGACTAGTATCAAAAATCCACCATCATCGGTACACGAAAACTAGGAGTTCTCTGCCACAGTCGTTGCCGGGCCAAAGTTGCTTTTTTTCATACTCGCCTCTCCCGAAGAAGACTCCTATTCCATGGGTCGAAACAGAAACCAGCATCGCACCTAATGTAAAATTAATTTAATCCAATCCCATTCTACATTCAGCAACTTATAGCCGTTTTACAAACTAGCGGTGCTTCAGAACGGTAAAGACTTTCTTGTGCTAGATCGTTTTCTAATATTTTCTCGAAGAGCTTTTCGATATTGCCCCGCCGTCTTCCCAGCTGCTATCTGTCGAAACCTAACAGACATTGTTTCAAATTTGGTAGTTTATCGATGTGAAATTCCCCTTCAAAACAGAAGGTAATCTGAGCTTTCTTCAATTCCTTGCCTCATTTTCTTATTCCGCTATTAAACATGATCACAAACTATTACTTTTTTACTGAACATTATGAAGCCCACAATACCAGAAACGGAGCAAGGACCCTGAGTGACGCCGAAACTGTCCGAAGTGTCCCTTCCGTCCCGTCCCGTCCCGGCCTAGTGCTCGCGACCCGCACAAAAACCACCGTCCGTCCTGTATCGATGCTTAGTTTAACCGAGAAATACGGAAAATAAGACGTCGAGGTTCTGCTGTGGTAAGATGTAATTCCAGGGGCGTGCTTAATTCAAAATCTAATGTATCTGTACCTTTTATCTGTTCGCCTCTCAGGAGTCGTCCGAGGTAGTTGTCACTTTCTTCCCTTTGGCTGAGGCTGGCTAACGTCCAGGCGCAGCCACCATGGTTTTTACCATTGTTCCTCCACCCTGATACCGAAGTGGCCCATGGGCACTAGCGCAGCCCGTGAACCAGCCGGTATTTCCCGGTGAAGGGACCTTGACTGCGCATAGACAGCGCTTCGATGAGTTCCGTAGGACCATGCGGAACACCAGGTACGGCCAGCCGCCCCTTACTCTTATCAGATACATAGGAATGGAGGCCGTTCAGGTGTAACGCGCACATGACACTAATGCGTACTCTTACGCTACCCCAACGGGCCAGAAATGAAGGGATGTCACGGGAAGGGCGATGCATGGAGGAGGGGCAATATGCCTATACTTGAATTTTCGTAACGTGGCGCCTGAGGGGCTTGTCTTCACGATGGAATGGGGCACGGCTTTTCGCGTCTTTCTCGATAGTGCCACTAGATGTCGCTGGCTCTGCAGCACTGCTTGATCACGTGACCAGTAGCGTGTGAAGTGTGCAGTAGCGAAGCACTGCCGGGTCCACTAGTTAGTCATAGTAAAGTGCTGTATGAAACTGGATGTAATGCGTATTAATTCACTAGTGTGAAGTTTACGATACTCGCTCGTACCGTCATGGCACTTCACACTCTTATATTATCTTTACATCATCGTGTCCTCATATATCGTTGTCGTGGAGTAGTGGTGTGTGAGACCGATGGTCGACGGAGGCAGGCTGTGGTGGATCGAAGGGGGGCGATGCCCCTCCCAAGGTCTAGAGTTGTCGTTTGTCACCTTCTTGCATTTGGCAAAATTGATTTAAATATTTATGTTAGAATTATGTAATTATTAACAAAATAATATTAAATATCATATACACTATAAAATAATATACAATATATTAAGAAATGTTTATTTTTTAACAAATTTCTATGATGGCCCCCTCCAAAATGATCGGCTGGATCCGCCCCTGGTGGCAGGTGGCGCAGGCGCGGGAGCAGCTGGCGGCGGCGCAGCAGGCGAAGGCGGGGGCACAGCGCCGCGTCGCGCTGCAAGAGCTCCTGCGCCAACAGGTTACTTAATTATACTTGGGTTTTTCTAACGTGGCGGGTGAGGGTAGTATCTCCAAGATGGAATTCGGCACGACTTTTTGAGTCATTCTCAGTCCTGCCGCAAGATGTCGCATGATCGCATCAAGCAGTGCTGCAGACAAAGCGACTCTAGCGGCAGGACTTAGAATAACTCAAAAGTCGTGCCAAATTCCATCTTGGAGATGCTACCCACAGCCGTCACATTAGAAAAAAACAAGTTTAATGCCTTATTTTACATGGCGAGACTCGGGCCATCCGGCCTGCTAACCACACAAATTTCGCTATGCTCCTTTCACCACCTAGCAGGAAAAGAAACTATTAACTCGGGCGACCAAACACGCGATTTGAATTTAGCTCAGAGGCTTCTTTTAGGCTTGAGGATATTTTACATGCAGTAAATCTACTACGTGGGACAGCGGGCTTTACTTCCCCTCCGAAGGAAAGCCTGCGAATGTTTTTTTCGCCCTTAAAAATCCACTGTTTGGGTCGGGATGGAACCCGGAAACTGTGGTACAACAGTCCAGTACGCAAACCGTTATACCACCGAACCCGCAAGGTCACCTCCATTGATTAATTGCTTAGTGTTTCCTAGCGCATCAACTACTCAGGTCATTAGTCTCATAAGTGTAGGGGATGTTTTCATCGCGGGAGGTGGCGGTGATCTTACCCCGCTGGATGGCGATATCCGACTTGCGGGGATTTTCCCCCGGATTTTCCCCGGCTTGCGGGGATTTTCCCCAATCAGATATCTCCTTCGGGTGTCACACCACCCAAGCTGGGACAAGTTCGAAGATGCTACCGGTAGCGGTAGCTCAGGGCATCAACTGATGTCACTGCAGCGCCTCTAACCGGGAGGTCCTAGGTTTGAGTCCTGACGGCAACAGGATTTTCGACACTAGCTTTTCAGCTAGGTCGAATTCAGTCTGGAGGAGAATTCTAGCGGCCGGCTGCTCTGATCGGTAGTTGTCCGTGGTTTCTCCGATCAACACCAGGCGAATGCCGGAGCAGTACCCTACCAAACGGGCCACGGACCGCGCGCGATCTGTCCTTCCTATTCCTTGTCCTATCCTCTCCCATTACACACACACACACACTAACATGCACTACACTACCACATATTTCGGGAGACCGGTCGGGAGCTTAGAGCTTGTCCCGGCTGGGGCGGTGCCCCGTTGGTGGGAGAGTCCTGGTTAGGTGGAAACCCCACTAGCCGACGGTAGGTCGGCGCCGGATCTCGCCATCCAGCGGGGGAAGATCACCGCCATCTCCCGAGAAAGAAACATGCACTACACTAACGGGACTAATGACCGAAGCAGTTGACGCGCCCGGAAACACGAAAAAATCAATCAATCAATCGAAGATGCTGTCTAGTCTCCTGACATGTGTGGTAGTGTACCACGTGAGTGTGTTTTTTTTAAGTAGGGGAAGCGGATCGGACAAGGAAGGAGAAGGAAAGAGTGCGCGCGCTCCGTTCAAATGCTGTACGTATTGAATAAAACGGATGCTGAGAAATATAACAGTTGAGATTTTGTTAGGAGTCCATTATGGGGAAAATGGGGCACAAAACACCACAATATGTTCATTTTAGACATTGTGGGATAAAGTGGCCGCCGAAATGGAACGACACGTACGTTTTAGAGGTTAGGTTACATTCTTTTTCATTTAAGAATAAAAATACAAATAATTACTGGAGGACTGTCATTTTTATTGTTATATTGTATTGTGGAAAACTAATTGTTAACTTTGGTAAAGCACATCATCATCTGGCAAGGATAATTTTTAATTCTGAATCATTAAGCCTAAATCACTAAAGCCCTCCATCACTTTGCCATAATCACCCTCTTTATCTGTTAATGTATTTGTAAATTGCAACAACAACGCCTTGTAAAACGAATTTCTTGCAGTTGTAAAACATTGACCCAGAATGTTTCGGATATTTCATTCTCATGTGCTTGCTACCCATGGCACCTGCAATGCGGGTGCAATTCAACCAGAATTAATTTATAACATGAAGCAAATTAACTTTTTTTTGAAGATGTAATTAAATAATTTTCTATGTTTTATCACTGAATAAAGTGGAGAAAGATATGAGTAAAACTAAAATGCTAGGAACAGAATTATTTTTATTTTTAAACTAAAAAATTTAGTGAAAAACATTTTTTTATTGAAAAAGAATTATCTACTTTATTGCTTTTGATAATACTAGTGTATATAATTTCTTGAACATTTCAAAGGGATGAAAATTGCGTGTTTGTAATTAATTCAATATTGAGGGATACCGAAGACATGGGAACACATGGTCCCATGCCACAATTTTACCAAAAAAAAACAACAAACAACAGTTGTTACACTCTACACAGCCTTCCGCCTTCCAATTTGCCACCCTTTAAGATTTAAGCATTGGCGGCTTGTGCTTAGGTTGTACCAGCGCCCTCTAGAATACTCCAGGTATTGTATCATGCTCGTGGTTCTGGCCACTATTACTACATTTACTACATTTCCTCTTCTACGCTTCAACAACACGCTATAACATATGGCCATCGTTGAGGCAACCAATGGGTGAGGGGTTTGGTCGCCGAGCGCTGCGCGGTGTCCTGAGAAAAATCCCAATTTTCTGTCTTCGTCTGACACTAGCCGTTACATTTTTTTTTAAATTTCGCGTATTATGTGCGCTCAGTGAGTTACTGACCTATTTAATACATTATTTATGATCTTTGGAGAATTCATCTTCTTTTGAGGTTAGGTACTTGATTCGAAATGCACATTTGATTATGAGTCCGTTTTTGTGAAAATGGCCGTTCAGGAAGGAAGTCCCTTTCTGTCTCTCACGGTGGGTGCGTGTTTTCGGCTGCAATAACATCTGAGTTACAGTCTGCGAGCGATGTGTGTGTGTGTGTGTGTAACATATCTTTATTACAAGATATTCCAGGGCACTGAAATTTTCGAAATAAAGTAAATTTTGTGTTTTTTTTATACTTGTTGAAATTTTGAAAGTCGATAATACGGAATGTATTGGTGGTGATGTACATGGTGATATGGATGACCATGACAAGTGACCTTTCGTTATGTTAACATTTGAATGTTCTATACCTCGCAACACGGAAAAAATACGGATTATCAAATAAGTTTCGTGTCGACCTAGATGGCCGAAGTGGCTAAGGGCATGTACCGCTTCAGCGCTTAGGTCTGAAGGGTCGCGGCTTCGGGTCCCGCCTTGGGCATGGTTGTATGTCCCTTGTCTCTCATGTATGTGTTGTCGCAGAGGACCTCGCGTTCTGCTGACCACAGATCAGAGGAGCCCGCAAAATGTATAGACGTTTACAGTACGGGTAGCGTATAAGTGACTCTTGACAATTCTCTCGCCACGTGCTGTGATCCGTCATGTGAGCTGCTCTGAAGCAATCAGCTTGCGAGGATCTGTTTACTTTCTCACAGCCAGGGTTCAGCATTGCCGCTCAACTGACTCACACGAAGACGCGGAGGCGATAAGCTTCGGCTTTGGCGAAAGTTATGAACATTATGTCAAGACGAGTTGTAGCCTGTCAATAAGTGTTAATGTTTTAATATTTAATTTGTCTGTGGTGTAGGTGGTGTCATGTGCTCAGTAATGCGTGGCAACAGCGCATGGAACTGTCAGAGACGCCTATACGTTACCGGTACTGTAGTGTGGTCGAATATGGGTCCCATCGGAACGTAAAGGGCAGCCGACTGTCGGCTGGAAAAAGCCCTAAGAAGAAGAAGAAGAAGAAGAAGAAGAAGAAGAAGAAGAAGAAGAAGAAGAAGAAAAATAGGTTTTGAATCATTTCTAAAAGGTTAATTTGGAAATACAAACTCCACAAAATGATATTCAACTAAATAAAAAATTAATTTCACTCTTTATCTTATCACCGCTACCATCTCGACATTCAACAACAATGAGCTTCTCAAATATCGATTGCGGAATTGTTGCGCAAATTTCATTTCAGCTTTGCGGATTCTTGAAAGAAATAATCAATACATTGAGAATACAAATTGTGGAATAGATTAAAAAGTAAAAATAGAATTAATATTGGTATTTTCAATAGTAAATTATAATTTAAAAAATTAAATTAATTATTTTTTATATCCTTTGGATTGGATACATTTCTGTTAGAAAATTATTCTCGTGGCGCGTAGTTGGTAGGACACCTGTATATATTTCTTATTTCAAGCAGAAATTTCGCGAAAACTAGTTGTTATTTTTTTTTTCAAAATGTACATGACGTTTTTTAATGAGCTGATTTTTTTAGAACAGACTGTCCGAGGCAAAAATCTCTTTCTTCAATTTTGTAAATTGAAACTCTTTTTGCAATTTAAAAAAAAAGAGCAATACTCGAAATTGCGACATCCTACACGCGCAAACTACACAAAAACTACTAGTTTTTTAAAAATAATTGTACATGACCTTTTTTAAAGTGCTAATTTTGTATATCAGATTTTGTCTGAAACAAAAATCTCTATCTTCAATTTTGAAGTATTGATTTTTTTTTTTTTTTTCAATTTTCGAGAAACCGAGCAATGCCCGAAAATAGAACTAGTATAATGTTTTTACCCTTCCTTGATACATGCGTGGAGCCAAATTAAAGAAAAAAATTGTAGCGATTTTTGAGAAAACATAAAAATTGCCTATATTTCGAGCAAAATTACATGAAAACTACTCACATTTTCGAAATGTTGAAGATGACCTTATTTCAAAATCTATCTTTAAGGGACGTATTTTATTAAGGGAGATCTGTCTTTAATATTTTACTTTTAGAAAGACGCCGAAACTTTTTTTAAAAAAATTGTAATTTTCGACAAATCCTTGATTTCAACGAAAATATCTACACAATTCTCTTAAACGACCTTCGCATTATCCAAAAACAAAATTTAATCAAAAAAATTGGAGCCATATTTTTGAAAATTCTAAAAATGTCTGAGAGGCTTCTTGTAAAGTACCCCCCTCCGTCCCCCCCAAAAAATTAAAATATGTTTCAAATTCCAGGGGCCGTGACATCAGCTAGAAACGATTAGGGAATATCAATTTTGGAGAAATCGGCTGAACGGTTTATGCGCTAGCGTTAGCGATAGACAGACGTTTTGCCGTCATTCGATTTTTCGGTATCAATGACGCACAAGACGGATTCTGGCTTCATCGCGTGTTAGAAGATTTTTCTTCTAAATTTATCAACTGGATTTATCCACTTTTTCGTTACCAGGGCCTGGCAATAGTTTTTGTACGTATCGAAAATACGCCGTTTTCTGGCGCACGATTACAATCAGTGGCTTAGCTGAGGAGGGGGCAGTCCTTCAACACTACATCTTATAGACTAATTGTAATAAATATGTAAAATTGGGCAATTGCCTGTTTATTGTAATAAATAAATAAAATAATGTATAATCTATGCATCAATAGATATTTTTATACCTAATACATGGGGGGGGTGATACCATTAACTTTGCCCCAGGTGACACCAACTGAACCTACGCCACTGATTACAATACTTTCTCTTCTTACGTTTAGGAAGTATCGGAGCGCAGAATGACATCTGCAGATCACGTCTCAACAGTCGGCTCATTACTGCGGACGGTCTATTTCCCAGAATTCCCCGTTGGAATTTCCCACATTTTCCGCGCCTTTCTTAAACCTTGGCAATGGCAGCTGGTTGTAACTTTGCTTATTTGCGTGCCGGTGTCATTGTTTTTGAAAGACCTCTGCAAAAGCGCAGTGGAAGTGAAGTCAATTAGGAACTGAATACATTAGACACAATATATTATTTATTCTGGCAATCCAGGGAAAATATGTAGCCTTTTATAATCTTGGCTGTACTTAGTGAACAATCTAAAATATCAAAAAACACAATAAAAAATTAAAGAGTTCTTTTCTAGAAACAAATAATATTATTTATAAAATATATGTAATCATTTACTAAATGACATTACTTTCTGTATGTTAATTAAAAGTAATGTTACGTTACCTACTTTTAATTTTCATTAGTCTTTAGATAAAACACTAACAAATTTCTCATGTAGTGGACCACTGGAATTCGTTAATTAGAGGAGAGTAGTATTTATTCAGTATTTTTGACACAATCTGTACGCGTCTTGCGAATATTGACGTGGTCGAACGTCCTTGGTTGTCCCCATATGTTACTCGATCTCTGGACGTGTCAAGAGTTGCAGCGATATAATTCATGATTAATTTGTTTTCATGTACTTCACGTTACATCGTTGAATCACGTTAGCTTGTGTGTGGGTTACAGTATCTTGAGATCTTATCAGCAGTCTACATAATGTAACCTCACTTGTGTCCTTGCTTTCTGGATGTTTTCCTGAAGTTGTCAAATCTGTTCAGATCGAGCTGGTGGTAGTTCAGGGAAGACAGTTATATACCCAATAAAAATGTATTGTGTGTGTGAAAATGTACAGTTGAGTGACATTTCATCAAAATTGACTACAGATTCTTTGAAAGAGTTCCTTCGTGAAGAATTTGGGCCTGATGCAGAGTTTGTGAAATATAAAATTTTAATAGGTGCATCAAAAGGAGAAAGTTATTTAAGTACTGTTTATAGAATTGAAGTAGAAGGAAAATCTTCAAAAGATGAGAAGAAATTAGTGTTACATCTAATTGTAAAATGTCTCCCTGCTAGTGCTGCAAGAAGAAAAACTTTTAGATCCCTGGAATTTTTTCGTAATGAAGTAGCATTTTATAATAAGGTACATGCATACCAATTGTTGTCACTGAATGATAGATCATATTGAATTCATTACATCTTTGGTTATTATAAGTTTAATAAAAAAAATAGATTAAAGATTGATCTGTAAGATTTTTTCAATTTTTTTAGGTTGTTCCAGCGTTTAGAGAGTTTCAAAATAAACAAAAACCCAAACACCCTTTTGTAGAATTTCCAAGGTTTGTGCTTTTTGTTTGTACCTAATGTATTGAAGAAATTTTTTGTACTATTTGAGTTCAAATATTAGTATTTTGTTATCAGATGTTATTTTGCTCTGGCTGATGGTAAAAATGACATTGTTGTAATGGAAGATGTATCGTATAAAAATTTTAAAACTACAAACCGGCAGGATGGACTAAACTATGAACAATGTGAAATTCTTATAAATGTGTTGGGAAGATTTCATGCATTATCCATAGCCATGAAAGAGAAAGAACCAGGAGCTTTCAAAGAGGCTGCATCTAGCTTATTTGTGAGTAAGAACAACTCTGCTTTAATTTTTCAAGATTTGCTTCTGTAAAATAATTTCAAAATACAATATCTGTGTTTTAGGAAACTTACTACAAACCTGAAACTAAAGCATGGTATATAAACCAGTTGCAGTTATTCACTGATATTGCTATTGATGCAGTTACTAAAGAACTTGTGGAGAAAATATATGAAGAAAAATTTAGAAGATTCGCAGATAATTCATGCTTTGATCGAATGTGTGAATTGGTCAAACCAAAAGAACCATATGCAGTTATTTCTCATGGTGATGCATGGGCTCCCAATTTCTTAGTGTCTCGTTCTACTGAAGATGAAAATGGGAAAGTTGAAGGAATATGCTTGATTGATTATCAGTTAGCCCGATACAGTTCACCTGTACTTGATATTTCATTTTTTCTGTATTCTTGTGCTTCTGAGAATGTTTTGTTCAATCAATTTGATGACATAATGAAAGTATATTACAAGAGTTTAATTGACTTTGTTACTGATCTTGGATCACCTGCTGAAATTTTGTTTCCATTTAAAGAATTTCAGAAAGAAATTCTTTCTTATTTTGCATTTGGATTAGGAATGTCTCTAGAGTCAGTTCCTTTATCTATACTTGATGCAGATCAAACACCTGACGTAGAGTCTATAAGTGGTGAAGAAGAAATTCCACTGACTGAAATTTGGGCTTTAAAACCAATTGAAAGTAAAGAGGGAAGAATGCGTTTAGCATTTAATGTGAAGCATGCTGTTGACAACAAGTTCATATGATGATTTATTGATATATTATCATTATATTACCTTTTTTTATTTTCTTGAAATTAGGTATGAAAAAGATTATTTCATTTTGTATTTTTCATATTATCTTGAAAATGAAAAAAGTTGAATACAATTTGTTATTAATAGTGTAATCCCTAAAAATTCATTTCAAGGGACCATTAAGGAGTCACTTGGAAACAAAACTCATTGTAATGTACTACATTTAGAAACTGATACATAGACCTACATGACATATTGTTTATTAAATTCATTGAATCTTCACTCTTCTGCTGTCATATTTTGACCCCTATATGACCTTCCATTTCAAACAAATATCTAGTTGAATATTTGAGGTTTGTAATTTACATGAACTAAATCGCCTGTTGGCTTACTAAGTAGATGAAGTCTCTGTATTTTTCATATTTTTAGTCATTACAAGGGAGCAGAGTTCTATGATTTTGCATATTTTTTATCCGTTGTTTCAGAGGATAGCTAAGTAAAAGTTCTTGACATTTGGTTAGAATTGGATGCGCTATGTATATTTACATGTTAACGCATATTTGGCCGATTTTTCCTATCGGTGCATATTCGTGTAATTATGGTTGGTATATTTTTTAAACCAGGAAAAAGAAATGCAACAAGACTTACAATGTAATTCACGTAGTTGAATTTTTAATTCAATCAGTTTTCCTGGAAGTAAGGTGGATTATATTATGTTAATTTTAATTGCATGTTAATATGCATATTTCAGAAATTTTAGGTATAAATGCATCTTTTTAAAAACATATTGCAAAATGTTTTAGGACATAAAACCTCTCCCTAATCATTACATTGCCTAATATTTACTAGCTTTCTTATTACATGGGTATCATATTTTTGAAACACACCTTTGAAATCACAAGATTCACATTGCAAATTATTTTGAACACTTAAAATTCTAGTAATTAAAATGTGATTGCCTAATAATTTTCATATTGTAAATTACTTAATGTATTACTAATTAAAATATTCCATTATTGAAAATGCACTAACCTAAAGACTAAAAACATACAATAGAAGTTCATCACAAAATTTACAATAATCTAATATTTTTCTTCTCCTTAAATTTATTTGTGTTTAAATATGAAATTAGACAAAAATAATTATATTTTAAAACCTACAGCAGAACAAGATGGTTCCTTCAAGAACCTTCCATTTTGAAAGACACCAAATATTCACAATGTAGCTGGAACATATTTTTTATATTAGTTTACTAATGAAACAAAATAATAGGAATTGAGTATCATTTATACCATACCACAAATGCACTGCCATATTGATAAGACAGCAGCAAGTAGAAAAGCCAAATTCATCATTCAGTCTTTTGGTAGAAGATATGATCTCTATAAAGGTAATGAAGGAAATCTATAATTTGAAGTGCTCAAATTAAAGGATTTAAGTTAAGTGTCATTTTATAATCTCAAATAGTTATTTACACAATATAAAAACTCATTCAATTGTCTTTACAATTTGTGTCTGTCTGCTTGCCCATAGGCAGCTCAGGAGTAGCTAAACTGACATATTGAAAATATTTTTATACTGTTAATCATCATTTGTATCCACATGCGGGTATACAATTCTTTTGAAAACAGTAAGAGACAGATCAATTTTATTAATATAGATAAGTGTAACAAGGAAACATTGGGTAATTAGCGATCTGCTGGTTAAGAGCGGAGTGCAGCATTCACTTGTTCATAAATTAATATTTCTCATTACTTAGGTTTTTCTAACGAGGCGGCTGAGGCTAGTATCTCCATGATGGAATTTGGTACGGCTTTTTGATTCACTCTGTCTTGCCGCAAGATGTCGCACGATCGCGACCTCATCAAGCAGTGCTGCAGATCAAGCGACTCTAGCGGCAGGACGGAGAATGACTTCTGCCGAATTCCATCTTGGCGATACTACCCTCAGCCACTACGTTAGAAAACCCCAAGTGTACTTGCCAAATATATAGAATACTAACCCTTGGAATTCACTCGGTTTCGCCACGTTAGTCTGCAATTGGTATTTTTACTTTCTCGCCTTACGAATATTTTTTCTGGCTTTACTTTTCGGTTTTTGGATAATATTTGAGTTTTGATACCAAAATTCAATTGAATGCAGTTATCGACAGAACAGATTGCTGTTGGCTGGGTGGTGAAACTAAACCTTGTTCCGGCGGAAATGCAGTGTCCTTTCAGTAGGCGAAACTCACCGTTCGAACTGCACATTGTTCCTTTGGAATCTTTTTGTGCCGGAATATATTCCAAAGGTTTGCAGATATGACTGCACAGTTGACTGCAGAGACACCCACATGAAGACACTGACCAATCAGGACACAGTCATTATCATAGGCGGGCAGAATGACATTAATTTGGGCACTCACTTTACACCTGTAAACAAATTACAATGTGCCGCCCAAAATACTAACAATGTAGTCTCGACTCTGCCCATCTGGTACAACAGACCAACACTATGCAGCGAGATTAAGCACGCAAACCAAAAGTAAAACTGCATCTGAAAGAAACAAAAAAATGTCACACTTTTTAAAATTAATTTCCTCTCAGCAAAACACTTCCCCCAGCATGGTCTTTACATGTACCTTGCTGGAAAAGATGCAGTCGGTAAAAAGCTTTCACAATACATCAAGTCCTTCCTTACGTTCTCCACCCCCACCCGTATTTCGAATCCTCTTACCTCCTCCTCTGAACCTACTCCCGTTTCCCCTATTCCCACTACCAATGCATCTACACCCGATGCCCCAAATTGAAATTAGGAAGTGCAGTGTTATGTGCTCTTCTGTAAAAATTATTTTTTCTATTAACATTTCATTGAATTTATTTTTTGTGTGAAAAATATTGTTTATTTTAAAACCGATACTTGAATGCGAGATGCGTACCGATGCACGTGGTTCCGGGCTTTGTGCTGTTGTGTGGCGCGCTGTGATTGAGAGCTTTCTATTTACATTCGTCGCAGTTTTCTTTTATTGATTGTGAGAGCATGTTAAGAGATTTTCCACGTACGAAATTAAATGTAAATATTTCCCGGACTCGCGTACATGCATATACCTCAGCGAAACTTAGACTTCTGCGTAGGGATGTTTTCACAGGAGACATTAGCACTTTACGAAGGGGCGTGGCTGAACAGCTGTCGCGGTGGAGAGATACTTCTCTGAACTACATGTGATGTTCACTTGTTTTCGCGAACTGTCACTTTGGCTCATCCTTAGGAAAATCGTTCTATACTGCTGGTCACTGCTGAGACACATTACAACATTACCACGCAATCGAGATAAAAATGGAGTAAATATAAAGCAACTAGTTAGATGCAGCAGAAAAACATTCGTGTAGGTCAGTGGCGGTTGGTGCCCCAAAAGACCGGAGGTTGCACCTCCATCGAACATATAGGTAAAAATGTACGCAATTCAAATCAATTAAAACTCAGTGAAATAAAAGTCTATATTGAAACACTACTTACATAATGTTTTGCTTTGGGTCCACGTAAGGCATATTTACTTCCCGAGCACATTGTTCAGGCATTGATTTTCACTGGGCACTTAAATTCGAATCCAGTAGATCGCAACAAGCACTATTGCTTCGACACCATTCATACAAATTTTTTTTTCGAAAACTTTACTACCCTGGTATATATGCTAATAATGAAAGATCTTCGACACATTCGTATTCACAAGAACGTTCGTACACCGCTGGCCGGTCAGCTGCAGCCGTGACGGGTGACACTAAGGGACTTCCATCCAGAACGGCCACCTTTACACAAAAACTCATCAAATGTACTTTTGAATCAACAAAATTCAAATGAAAACATGTTCTCCAAATATCATAAACAATGAATTGAACATTGCCAATAATTGGCTGAACTTCTGTATTTTCAATAACAAGCGAAAATCATAAAACCACGTTGCAGTGAGTTAGACGAAGACAGAATATGGGTAATCCCCCTGAGATTTTCTCCGTCTCCGCGACAGCGACAGCTGCCTGGTTGCCCAACGAAAAGGCCGTATCTTCCCCGTGTTAAATCGAAGGACCAAGGAGTAAAGACAGTATTATTATTACAGCCAAGAGTGTGTTGCAATTCCTGGCAAGGCACCAGACATCGGAAAAAGCACCAGTTGGACACACCACAGCCGTCTCTAGCCGTACTAGACTTTGGTTTCATAATGATTTCATATACATCGATATTGCTGCAATATCTTGAATAATGAATGGTTTAAAAGAAAAATGCAACACAACTCACGAGACATTCTGAGGAATATTTGATAAAAAAAAAAACTGCTGCGAAATTCATCGCAACCGGAGGTACTGGCGCTCGGCCACTCTTGGCCAAGGAGTTATGCTCTACAAATCATGCTATTGTCAGCACTATTTCTCATGGGGTACAAGATAAAACTACCCTAACTTAAAATATTGTACCACACAGAACCACAAACTACTTCACGATAATTCACTTTCAATGTAAGCAATGTTGTCGAATATTCAATGCAAAAAGGAAGAAAAGTACGAGCGCCGGAGTCAACCTAACTTATATTAAGTATTGCCAACTTATTAAAATGAAAAATCATTCGCGAGACTAAATTTATTAGTAAACATTGTTTTTCTAGAGCAAAAATCTAATACTTCTCTTTTAACTATTTACAAATAATTAAATGCTCCGTTTACGTTTACAAGCAGCTACTGTTAATCTAGAGATGTAATAAATGGTTAAGTGACTAGCGACTAATCGAACATACCACCTTATACTTGGGGTTTTCTAATGTGGCATCTGTGGGTAGTTTTTCCAAGATGTAATTCGGCACGACTTTTGCGTCATTCTCAGTCCTGCCGCTAGAGTGGCTTGATCTGCAGCACTGCTTGATACGGTCGCGATCATGCGACATCTTGCGGCAGGACCAAGAAAGACGCAAAAAGTCGTGCCGAATTCCATCTTGGAGATACTACCCACAGATGCCACATTAAAAAAGTATAAATTGGAGTATATAGGGTGGTGCTCGGTGCGCAGGCGCGGCTGGAGGCGAGCGCTCGGCGCATGCGCCGCCGCCGGCTGCTGCGGCGGGCACTTGCTGCGCTTCAGCGCCAACGGGTGAGCGCCAAACGCCCTCAGGAGAGGATTTAGAACAAGCTTGCCGTGCACTGTATCTCCTAAGAAATTCTTTATCCTGATGCGCCATACCAACACAAATGGACAATAGTTATACTCCGATTTAAACATAGTGACACTTTAAGGCCACGAGCTCGACGGAGAGGGGGACACTGAGTTCCAATGGGGAGCTTCATTACAAATTAAGGTTTTGACATTGGAGCTCGCGATTGGATGACAATAACCCCTCTTCTTCCACCTCGTGATCGTGAAATGCCACTGTGTTTAAATCGGAGGATACATTCAAATTTGATCATGTTGGACTGTGTGTATGCTAGAGCGTATGAAATTTGCTGGCACTTTGGTATTAATTGTCTCTGGAGAATGCTTTAGGGCCCCTTCATACGGCGCCACTCAGCAGCGCTACCGAGTGGCGTGTCTGCTAGTAAAGCATTGGTTTAAATGGAGGCATTCACACGAGTGGCGGATTCACGCTGCGGTGGCGCTTGGTGGCGAACTCCTGCCACCAGAAGCGCAGACGCGCGTCTGCGCCACCGCTAGCAGAACACAGTTCTAAATAGCAGCGTTCACACTAGACGCACCACTGAACTACCTGCTGCCTGCCTTTCGGCTGCCTGAGCCCGTAGCGGTGTTATTCACGAAACCTTCCCCTCTCGCGGTCAGTGGCGGTCGACGGTTGCTGATTGAAGGACTCTGCCGTTTCTCAGTAGTGCCACTCAGAGGCTCCTTGCGAAGGCATCCTAAATGGCAGCGTTCACACTAGACGCGCCACTGAACCGGCTTTTGCCCGCTGCCTGCCTTTCGACTGCCGGAGCCCATAGCAGTGTGACTCACGAAACCCTCCCCTCTCGCGGTCGGTGGCAGTGGCGGTGGCTGTGTGTGAAGGGGTTCCGCCGCTTCTCGGTGGCGCCACCGAGTGGCTCCGTGTGAAGGCAACCTTGGAGGGGTTCTGCGCGCGACAAGAGCCGTTTAGTAGTCCGGAGAAGGACGGGCTAGACGGCCAGACTTGGCTGAAGAAAAGCTGTCGTGACCACTACACACTGATGTGGGATGTAAGGGCAGAAGCTTATGTGTACCAATCGTTCACACTAGTCGTTTAAGGTGGTAGAGAACTGTGCTGTGATACTTGGGTCCATGATGCCACCTCCCCTCATACTATGGGCTTTTCCAAGTTTCGATGTTGCGCTAATCATGACAGGGCGGCTGATGGTTTCCGGATAGTTCTAGTTCGATTTAAGCGCCAACAAAACTTAATTTTGTGCCGTACTACGAGTCTTGTATTATCGGGCAAAATGTTTATACTGTTTTTCAATCCCGTGCGTCTTACTGAAAAAACAATTCATTATGGCGCGAAGAAGATAAAAAGGCTTTATAAAAAGATAAAAATCTACGCAAGGTTTGGATTCTAAAACACTTGTGAAACGCCCACGCAAAACGTCTGTGCGTCAATTTAAAACCAAGTATATTCAGTATAATTGGTTACACTGCAACCAATAAAATAGCTGTTCTTTAACACGTTTTTTTTCGCTGGAAAACTACACATTTTTCTGCATATTTTTTTCAAACCATACTAAGAAAGGTGTTGAAAAATCGAATAAATATCAATCGATTCCTCTCGACAAGAATCGATTGTCAGTGAATTGAGGAGAATCATTCTAAAACAGTCTGGAAGAATTATAGAAAAAACGTTTTGAGGGAGTTTCAAGGAACTTAGGTGAAATTGGCTTAGGTGACTCGGGACCACACTTGATGTCACAGCAGTGCTTCTGACTGGGAGCTAGAGTTAGAGATTCCATGGTGGCAGGAGTTTCGACTCTAGCTATTGTCGCGTGGCCGCAGACAGCTGGCGCCCGCGTAAGCAAAATTCCGTCGCTTCAGCCTCGGACTCAGCAGTAAAGGCCTATAAAACAGCTTGACCTCCGCTTTGCGGGGCGGGGGACGAATGCTACTTGTAAGCTCGTCGCTCATGTGCACGGACCTTCCACTCCTCCGTCGGTTCAGATCGGCCCAAACTGGCCCTGCCGACCTCCCTCTACCCCTAGTCGGTTCAGATCGGCTCAAACTGACCCTTACGACATCCCTTCACCCCTCTGTCAGTTCAGATGGGCCCTAACTGGCCCTGCCGACACTAGTTCAAATCGACCTTCCGCCCCGCTAGTTCAAATCGACCTTCCGAGGCCCTGCTAGCAGTTTCCCGCCCCCTCCCCTAGCCGCTGTGAACTTCGAGTGTCGCTAACCCGTCCGATGGCCGCTGCAAAGTCTCTCTTCCGGAGAATAGTCCTTGGTGAGGCTGGGCTACGTCAGGTGCCTAACACTACCCCAATTAACAGCTGTTGGCAATGACTGGGGTCATCCCTGTTCTTATTGCTCCCTCTCATCCGCCTTAGGCCTTTAAGAGAATAGGGAACGGACCAGAGGGCACTTAGTGCCCTTACCGCACGTGGTGCCAGACCCATCCCCCCATGATACTATAAAGTTCGAATGCGCATGACCAGCTGCAGGGGCGCGCGCAGCGGCTGGCGGCGCCGTCGAGCGAGACGGACGCGCAGGCTGCCATCGCGCGCCAGCTGCGCTCCCTCAACTTCGAGGTGGTGCAAATGGTGCGCGTGCGCCACCAGCAGCAGTCAGCGTGAGTAGCGCAACGCCCTGTTCGTTCACACCGGCTTAGGTAGCGTAGGGCATCAACTGATGTCATTGCAGTGCCTCTAACCAGGAGGTCCTGGGGTTCGAGTACGGACGGTGACAATATTTTCGACACTAGCTTGTCAACAAGGTCGAATTCAACTGCTATGTAGAGAAGAATTCTAGCGGCCGACTGGTCTGATCGATAGTTTTCCGTGGTTTCTCGGATCAACACCAGGCGAATGCCGGAACAGTACCCTAATAAACGAGCTACAGATCGCGTGAGATACTTTCTTCTTCTTTGACCTATCCTCACCGTTACTTACGCACACACATGTACAACACGTCTACAAATGGCGGGTAGGTTGGCGCCGAATCTTGCATTCCAGCGGGCGAAGATCATCACCACCTTCCGCAATAATAACATGCATTATACATACGGGACTAATGACCTTAGCAGTTGAAGCGCCCGGAATCACCATTCAAACAATCGTGTTCATTCGTGGCCGTCAAAACCCTCATCATCTTCTCATCCACTTTGCAGCATCTAAGATGTCAGTAAAAAGTTGCCGGAAGCGATTGATTACATCCTGTTTCCGGGCGCGTCAGCTGCTATGGTCAATAGTCCTATAAGTGTAGTACGTATTCAGGTAGGTGGCGGTGTTAATCTCCCACTGGTACGTGACGTACACGGCGGCTTGTACTATGCCCGGCCATGTACGATGTCCATATTCCCCTGACAGGGCACCGTCGGAACAAACTAATCTCCCGGCTGGTCTCCCGTCATGTGTGGTAGTGTAGCCCGCGTGTTTGTGTCTGTGTATGTGTGTATTAAGAGCGGAGGAGAGAACAGAGAAGAGAAGGAAAGATTGCGCGCGATCACTGGCCCGTTTGTTAAGGTACTGCTTTAAATTCGCCTGAGCGCTTGTCACCTATGTCATACCTTGGTAGCATTTTTGGAAAGTACACAGCTCTGTAAGCGGCGTGCTAGTTCACGCGAGTTTTTCGAACTATGGCCTTGTAGTATTATGCTCTTGTATTACTACATGATTTATCATGAAAGTTTGTTGCAGCAACCAGTTACCCACTGATCTCCATTGAGATGAATATGAAATTGTGTTCTGAACTGTAATATACTTACAAGAACTTCAGATCTAGGGTGAGCAGTTTACGAGTCCCTGTACATAATTCACACAAAAGACTAGTGGGAATGCCTTCTGAAACGTTCCTTTATAGTAATCTTATTACTAGGGGACGGATTTTAATGAAATGCCATTTTTCTCTCTTCACTTTCAAACAATGTCGTTTAGTATAGATATTCATTTTGTTATGACAAAAGGAAATTATTCATTTTTTGCTGATTTCATCGATTAAGTACTAGATGCAACAAATGTTCTTAACATAATTAATCAGTAGCCTATTCGATTTGTTTGCTCAGGAGTTGTTTTGACAGCCGTTGTATGTAATTTTTTGTGACGTATATCAGCGCCATTGCCGGTTCGGCCAATTTCGGGATAACTAAGGACAGAGATTTCGTGGTAAAAAACAGTCCAAACTAACAGTTTGCAGGCTGAGTTCACTCAACCGAATGGATGAAGCCTCAATTACATCAGTAACGTATCTAACAGCTTGAGTTGTTTATCCGAACTGGTTTTGATAAGATTTTTTGCGTCATTTTTCTTTGGTTTTAGGGCATTTTTAAAGGAATTTAAGAGCATTTTATTGATCATTTTTGGCGATGTTATAGGTCATCAAAATCCGCCCCCTACTTATTACCCAACAACTACACATGCTTTTTTTAAAAAGAAATACACGGCGTTATTTCAAGATCTAAAATCGAGGGATTGTGTATGTAAAATCAAGGGAACTAATGTACTCGGGTTACATCCAAAAATATACTAAATGATATATTTTATAAATTCTTTCTTTATGTATACATTTGGCGTTTTGGGTCGGTAGTCCGACTTCGCCGGCCAGCTACCGGTGTCCCCCTTGCCTGGGCCTAATTAAATTCCCATGCTTGGGGGTAAGAGCGACATGAGACAAACATGACGTATTCTCTTTACCGTAACTATCCGCTTGGTTGAGCTTTTCTACGTCACACAGCTGCAGTAACTGGGACGATTTGAAAGGAAAACTACAACTATTTTTTTTTTTGCCTTGCCTTTGACCGGGAATCCAACCCGGGAACCACATCAAGGGAAGCTAGTACGCTGCCCATGAGCTACCCCTTTCTTTATTATAATTCAATAAACATGATAGTATATATAAATTGTGTTATTAACGGTTCACAATTAGTTTCTAGTTTGTTGCTATTTTTCTGTGAGATTTTTTACATGGATCGCAAGCATGTCTGAGGTGCAAAGGGCCGTCCAGGTTGCCGGCCCAGTCCGCCGGTGGGTCTCGCACCGCCTGCTCCCCGGCCCCAGCTGCCTCTGGGGGGCCCGTGCCCCACTCTCGCAGCGCCTCCAGCCGCCTCGGCCTCCGCGCCGACGCCTCCGACAACTCTTGGCTGGCGCACCTCTTGGGTAGGCGGCCAGATCTTCCACGGGACCAAGAGGCCACCTGCCCCTTCGATACACGTGCTGAAAAACAATTGCATTCTGTAATACTCGTAAAAATCATCCAGATCGCACGAAGTAAAATCGCTCCCCAAACTTACAAATGAGCTCTCAACTACTTTAATAGATAGTATTGGGGCTTCACAATCGGTACGAAAATTGAGGGGTGCTATCTGCTGCCCAGTGGATCGTAAATGAGTGGGATCCCAGGTGAAGGGTTGGCCTACTTCACTAACTTTCAAATGAGCTCTCGACACCTCTGTAGATAGTCTAGGTACTTGACAATCAGTACGAGACGTTAGGAGTGCCCAGTCCCCGGCCCTTGGTAAGGGATGGGGATGCAATTTAAGAGATTAGCCCGCTTCCCTACTTTTCAAATGATTGCTCTTAACACCTCTATAACTTGAGGAAGTATTCGAGCATTGTATACAATTTTCTTTTGCAAATTTAGCATGTAAGTCCCAGAAATTATTTCTGGTCACTTCCTTAAGAGGCGTATCTGAGAATCGCAAGTCTTAATTCTACAGAGAATAGCCAGAACATTAGATGAGAATAATGTTAACTGTAATAACAATTCTGTAACTTTCATTGAGACTGTGTTTCGTTTATTGCTCCACCTCACGAAAGTAAGTGTGCTGTCAAAGTGGGACAGCATCGAAAATACGTATTTTAAATACTAGTATTTTGTACCGAAAATACCTTTTGAAACATTTTACCTTATCGAAAATACCTTTTGAATTTCCATCGAAAATACTTTATGGAGTTTTGTATTTTCTAAATGTAAAATTATTATCTCTTCTTCCGCTTATCTTGAATCTGTTAAAATAATTTGAAGAGGAGAGTTAAGAAGCATTCTAGTTTATGTCTAGTTTATAATGGAGCAATATTAATCACATTTATTTACCAGTTTTCAATAAGAGACAATCGTAAAAAATGATATTAAGAGGAAATATTTAAAATATTGTAAACACTGCAAAGGGAATATATTGCACATGATTCAAGCGAACCGAGGATTAATGTACCACAATTGATGGTGTAGTTTTGAACATTCGAAACAAGTTAACACTAAAAACATTACAGAAGAGATCGAAACTAATATGATATTGTGAAGCTGTGATGACAGACCCAATATCTCCAGTGAATGAAATTATATTTTTACTTTCTCTTATACGTACGTGTATACCGAATAATACACGTAGTATAGAGAAAGTTATGTAATGTGTGAAAAACGGCAAATTTTCGGTAGAAAAACTCTCATTGCGGGGCCCTGATAACGAAAAAGTGGATAAATTCAATTGTTAAATTTAGGAAAAGAAACCTCTAACTTGTGGTGTAGCCAGAATCCCTGTTTTGTGGGGCCTTGATACCGAAAAATCAATTGACGGCAAACGTCCGTCCGTCTGTGAACACTAATACTATCCAATGTCTTTGGTGAACACCGCTAGCGCCTCAACCATACATAGGATTTTTTTTTTCAAAATGGACATTTCCTGGTCAATCTAGCTCGACTCAAAGCGCTTCGATTTTGAAAAACATTCTTTAAAATTTGGGGGTACTTTACATGAAACTCCAGGGACGTTCTCAAAATGTTTTCAAATATGGTTCCAAACTTTTTCTATAAATTTGTTGTAAGAATAGAGTGAAATGTACTTATAAAGGTGGCACACGTCCAATTTCCTTTGTTAACTCTGAGTTTTTGAAAATTGCAAAAGTTTGAATTGTTCAGCGTGTTCCTACAACTACAAAATAGACGATAGAGATTTTTTCTTTCAAATTAAATTTCTTCTCCGTAGTTCTTTCATTTAGGTCAGGTATATTTCTTGAAAAGTTTTGTTGTTTTCGCGCAATATGTGCAATATTAAAAAATAACATAAACCAGATTTTCACGAAAACGACTGCATTTCGTTTCGTTAAACTTTTGGTAACGATAGTGTTTAGTGTACCCTATTAAGTGATGTAAACGCGACTTTGATCTATCTTGTACTTTCAAAAATTACAAAAATTTAATTTTTTGACTTGTCTCTCACGGCGTTAATATTTACATTAACGGCGATTTTTTCACAAAATTTAACACGTGATTTAACATGATTACATGTACATGTGATTTAAATGATTAAAATGACACAGATATAACTTTTTAAATATCTCTCACGCCGTTAATACGCACATTTCCAGCGATTTGTAAACATTATTGCATTTGTGAGTTAAAGTGCCACAAATGACTTTAATGAAGTTTTTGGAAAACTCAATAGATTCCAGTGGAAAAGAGCTTTAAATTTCGAATTTACAGCAACGCTTTAAAGTAATTTTCTTAAAAACGTCTCTAAATTTTAGTAGGATATGGATCACGGGATCGGTCAATTAATGAAACACATTCGTTTGCCAACGTTTCGGAATATTTAATTCCTTCATCAGGGCTACAAAAAAACAATCACATGGAATAAAGACAACTTGTCTGAACAACAACATTAGAAATCACACAATATATGTCATGAATCAACATACGTGAAGAAAGATAAATAAATAAATTATATACTGTATATATAAGCCAAGGTAATATAAATTATATATATATATATATATATATATATATATATATATATATATATATATAATTTACTTATTTATTTCTTTTTCTTCACGTATGTTGATTCATGGCATATATTGTGTGATTTCTAATGTTGTTGTTCAGACAAGTTGTCTTTATTCCATGTGATTGTGTTTTTTGTAGCCCTGATGAAGGAATTAAATATTCCGAAACGTTGGCAAACTAATGTGTTTCATTAATTGACCGATCCCGTGATCCATATCCTACTACTTATTAACGGTCGTGATTTCTACAATGGTCTCTAAATTTTTCAATGAAAATTTCTAATTAAGGCGATGTTTTACTCTTCTTTAATACTTTAAAGTAATATTTCGGTTCAACTATAAGGAAATCAAAAAGTTCCGAAAATGTCAAAAAAAAGTATTTTGAGAGGCCATAAATGGCAGCTGGCGAGAGTATATGGAAAGTCCGAAAAGCTATCTCAGACCAAAGAAATTAGATAACTAACTAGTACGAGAAAGTCCGTGCTATTCTGTAGCTTTACTAGTTTTTTCAGCAAATATATCTCAGTTATCCACAAAAGGTTTATATCAATTGGTCCTGTTGAAGCATTTATGGGAATTATTGTTCACGATACAAGTGAACTGAACACGAAGTTACTAAAATTGCTGAATGATTTAGTTTTGAACATTATAAAGAAGTTGAAACGATTCTGAAATTGCAAGTATTTCATGACAGACCAAAAGTCTCCTGTGACTGAAATTATATTTTGTTGCTCAACAAATGTGTTTTAGGTATCCACCCAAGGTTTATATCAATTTGTCCCGTCGAAGCCGGTTTTTAATAAATAGTGTGCAAAGAAGAAATTGTAGCGCTGCAATGTTTGAGCAGCTCGTATGGTTGAAGAAAACATGCAATTGAAGCGTACAATATATCATAAGATCCTTACGAAACCAAACGCATCAATTTTAAACCATATCCACATTTTTGAAAAATCATGTGTGGATCCTTTGGATCACTATTGGTTGTATTTTGTATTTTCAAAAGTATTTTAAAATTCTTTTCAACTTTTGAAAAGAATTTTAAAATTCTATTTTTTATTTTATGTCTAAATTACTTTGATAAATTATTTTGATATATTCTCGTAAAAAACATTTTTCAAATATTTATCCGACACTGCGCAGTTCCAGTCAATCGCTGCTCTTTATCCGGAGTCGGCGGAATCGGCAAAGACTTTCCCCCTGCTCGGCACCTGGGCCCCCAACACATGGGCGTTGGCGGCGGTGGTGGAGGCGTGGGCGTGGGCGTGGGTGAGAGCCGCGCCGCGGCCGCGTTCTCAAAATTCCTCGCCCTGGCTGCCTCGTTCGAGGGCAGGCGCCCTGCCGCCTCTGCCCGGTGCGCTCCCCCCTCCAGTTATTTCCCCAGGCATTCCAGCATGTAGACGGTGAAAATACAGAACGTTTTATATGTTAATGTTGGTGTTTTATTGAAGCGAATACAGGCAAGTAAGGCCAGGCCAGGCAAGGAAGTAAGGTAAATCGGCCTCAATCAGACGATGATGAAAAGACATGAGTGAGCTGGACCAGCGCACCGATTTTTGCTCGTTGAGCAGCACGACATACGAAGTGTGCTGTTGTGGTCACGAACCACGTCAACCGTATCTGGCTGCATTTCAAACATTCCCGCCAATGTTGTGACGCCAACTAGTGCATGAAGCTCGTTGGCTGAAGCTGGATAGCTGCGCTACGTCTTTTCATCATGAATCAGACGAAAAGTGAAACGCATTGTTTTCGCATTGGTCACGTTAGTCTAAAGATTGTTTGGCTTCGTGTGAATCGCCATCGATATCTTCCCACTCATCATAAACCTTTTCGTACACCACACGTCATAATCTGCAAACATCGATGCCCGATGTCAAAATTACTACCTATATTCCATAACATTAACAGATAAAGCATGTGATTCCTTTGTAATGAAAATCTAATACATATTAATCCAGATGAAATTATTAATAACATTGAAAAGATGACAATGCAAACAATTCCTTCACCAAATTAAAAGGCGAAAGAAAAGTATTTTTATGTTGCTTAAATTAATGTGAATAGGAGAACCTATCTAGCAATCAGCCTATCTCCAAATGCCCCGCGCTATGGACCTATAAATGGAGATCAACCGAAACCGTCTGTGCGCTATTGCTTCTTAGTGTTCAAACAGAACCCGTGTGTCAGAACACAACTATTCAGTGAGAAATGTATGGCATATGCTATTAACCCATTCACAGAGCAGTAAATTGCCGAAGTATCTCCAATACAACTCTAAATACAGGCGAAAAGCGTGTAGTGCCTTCAATGTCTATGTTGTCAATTGTAACAAGCGGTGGGGCTATGAACACGAGCATCACAGCAACTCCAGTAGCGAGGGCAGAATCACCCCTGCCTTCTTCAATGCCAGCCAACTCTTCACGACCAACTCCACGAAGAACAGCAAACCCCTATTCATCCATATTAACTATCTTTTCTCCAATTTCTTTTTCGCCATACCAAAAATCCCTACGTTAAATGCACTAAACTTCGACCAAAATCCAAATCACCTATTCCTAATTAAAAACAAGTTCCCCTGCCACGTATTCTTGAAAAAATTCTCAGAAATTGACACGTATTAGAGGTGCCTGTTTGGCTTCTTCAACCGGTGCGAGTATTAGATTTAAATGTAGTAAGCAACAAGTAAATTAGTAGTAAGCAACAAAGGACATAATATACATAGAAATGATTTTACAGATCCATATACGAATCAGTAAGACAAAAAAGGAGAGCTTGTGCATGGATCATGGCAAGTAGTTTTATTCTACTCACACGCACGCACGCGCACGCACGCGCACGCACGCGCACGCACGCACACACTAACGCGCACGACTGGGCGGAACATTCAAAAGATCGGAGGGACATGAGGGTGATGTCACTGGCTGTGGGAAGGTAGGGTGCCCAATTTCTGGAAAACGGAAAATCTGGCAATTTCATTTTTCTGGAAAAGTCAGGAAAAAATCAGGGAATTTGTGGAAGAATCATTAGAAGTCAGGAAAAATTTTGAGATTGTCGTAAAACTAGATATTATTCCTACAACAATAGTAGGCCTATAGCATTATTTTTTAGCTCGGTTTTTATTTGTTGAGTTTTTTAAATTTCGCCTTTCACGGCGAAATCAGAAGCTGACAAATTAGTTTCAGGCTTGCTTTAATGTTTTCTTTAATTAGTGAGAAATGCACTACAAACCGTATCAGTATTTTTTTTTAAAAATGCTCTTTAAAACCGGGAATAGTAAGGGAAATTTGTTTGAGAAAATGAGAGTGAGGAAATGAATGATCACCTTGGACCGCAGACACCTTTTTCGCAGTTCGTCCGGTATTGTGAACACGCGCACTGATTAGCCTCAATGTCGATCACTGGATCAGTAAGCTCAAGGGATCTAAGCTGACAAGATTGGGGTGCGTCGGTGGCAGGGTCGGATAAAACCGATCTTGTGGGAGGGGGTATCATAGATAAATTATAAACAATAATTACTTAATAATTACATTAAATTAATTAATAACATTAAATATTAAACATATTCGTTATTATATTGTATGTAGTGAATATATGATACTTTGTTTATATAATTACATAATTCCAATATCGTCTCCTATATTATTTCAATAGCAAACATTCCTTTTGTAGCTCTCATACGCAACCAATCTTTATAATTGAGACCTGTAAAGAAAGAGAATTTCATGGAAACCTGACTTTGCACTTTGACTTTAAAAATTAGAAGGATTTGTTAAAAAACGCAGCTAAATATTCATGTGAAATGCAACCCGCCACACTCGGTCGCATTTTTTATCTACATCGTTAAATAACTCCTCAACGAAGCAAAATAACTCCTAAAATTTTGAGGCCGAAGTCTTCAAAGAAACGTTCCTCGCACCGCTATCTATAGGATGAAAATTTTTTGTACATTCTATTACCATTTTGCTGGTTCGACGCTTCTCGATTCTACCACAATTTTTTCAGAGCTTGTAGAATCTGCTACTGTATGTGAAATTAAACTAATTTCTTGATATTCTTGATACTCGATATTAAGCGCTTGAATTACACAGGTGTACCTCTCTGCTCGGTGATAACGTTAAATAAGAATAGTTTGTATTGTAAAGGGTTTATTGCTCAATTACAAGGAGACATATAGAACAAGCGACAGAGGATAAGAGGATCTTGAATAAAAACACGTATTACAGGCTTAATATGGAAATGGAAAAGTAGGGAAGAGGATGGGGTTTAACATGCAAGAGTTCTCGCACGGGCGAACTAGTAAAACTATAAATCAATTTTGCCAAGTAAAGGGAAGTAACAATAGAAAACTCTATGCATTCCGGGGGTAGCCATGACCCCCTTCTGGATCCGCCGCTGGTTGTTGGCTACCTCCTGCGGGGGCGCCGCTCGCGAGCGGAGGGCTAAGAGCACCGCAGTCGCCCACCGCTCCTCCCTGCGCCAGGTGGCCACTCTGGTGGCCACGTGCTCTGCTGCGCTCGCAATGTCTTCCACGACAGCCACGACGATGACGGTGCTCCTTGCTTTATGGGTGGCTACGGACGCGGTTGTAGCGGTAACGTTCGATTTTTCTTTTTTTAAAAATATCCCTTGTATTGCCGTGGTGAATTTAATAAATCAGCCGTATATTTAGTATCTTTTTTTTAAATTATATTTTGGAAATTTGCTGTATGTTATTGAATATAACTTTCAGTAAAACGGTGCACAATATTTTCACAGACAAAACGGTTTACCTTTTTTGGGTTTGTTACCTTACTACAAAAGTTTGGGGCAGAAGTCGTTGCAACTATTATTTTTCTAGAAGAAATGTTATTGAATCACACAATTTCATTTGTCTCGTGAAATAAATGCGTTCTATTGTGTGTTCACTACAAAAGATGGCGAAGAGAGTGTTTCTATTAGCGCAGAGAGTAATATGAAATATGTTGTCGGACTACCGCCGTGCGAGATGAATGTAATCGTTTCGAGCAGCGCTCAAACACAAAGATAGCCGTTCTCCTTGGGAAAAATGGTCGAGAATGTCACAGGAAATAGGTGGAAGCTGTTGGGAATAATGCCCTTCCATACGGGACTGTCGGGAGATGGGCAGGAGAGTTTCTGTGAGGATGCATAGCAACTAATGATCAGCAATGTACGTAACGACCTGTCAGTATGCGGATTGATGTGGCATGTGTGGTAATAGAGCATCTGCCTAATCGAGCCTTTAGAACGGATATGTAATGCTTCTGGAATGTTGTGAACTTGTATATTCTATAATGCTTTGGAACATGAAACCAAATACCTTAATAAATATGACAAACTCAATTTTGCTGTGACGTTAAATGCTTGTGCACTTCGATCATACCTTGACCTTTCATGTGTATATTTCGCATTTTCCACCCGTACTTGTATTCTTACAAAAATATGACTTATGCCCCAACCCTCGTATTTAAATATGTTGCTTAAGTTTATTGTTTGATGTTTCTCTGGTCGGTACAAATGTTCGTTGTTTTCTAGAAAATTCGTTGTTAGATGCTCTGGTTAGTTGAATTTAACTAGGTACCGTGTGCAAGTAAAAGTGCAAGTCCTAATATTTTTGTTTCTGGTATATATTCCCATGTGACTATGCAGAGTCATACGGATTTCACACATTTTTCCTATTTCTGAAAATACTACAAATTTTATATACACATTTTGTTTATTTAGATTTCTTTTAACGTATCAAAGCGTGGTATTTATAGAAACCTTTCAGCAAAACTGCATATATACAATATTCTTGCATTATATTCCGTTTTTCTTTGAGATTAATCCTCGATTCTCTCCAACAATGAAAAAATAAGATTTCGAAAATTCGAATCTTCACGAGTTAATAACGAGCATTTGAAGCATTCGCACACTAATGCATTCTTCAAACTCTTTAAATCCCACGCTTTTAAAATTTCTACATCTTTGTGTTTTACTTATGTATTACTTTTTCGTTCAGGATTTATTTCGTTGTTAATGCGGGCTATTACACAAATATCACTCCACACACTGAGCTACTGGACTCCGGGGATTTCAGACCAGCAGGAAGCATAGGCTTCTACGGCACTACACGTACACGGAAGACGAAGGGCAAAGACATGGAAAGACGTCCATGTCTAATTGACAACCCTTCGCACCGCGTCGTCGCCATGAGTAAGGACGCGAGAGTTCATCAGTGAACTCCACCATCCTCCAGCTCGATCTTTCATTATTTTAAATCGTAATGTTTCTAACTATTATTTGGTATTTTGTTTTGTATTTCTAACGGTATGTTTTTATTTTCAAGAAAATTAAGAATAATATCCCTTCTGCAGGTGTCTCAATAAATGTTAGAAATTTCTAGGCCATGTTGAGGGGGCAAAAATTGTAATTTTTACCCAAGGAGCATGTAGTAGGAAGTTTCATTATATGAAGTTACGCATGTGATGTGTGCTCTATAGAAAGACAATCCATCATGCTTTCACATTTGGCAAGTCACGTTCTGACGCAAAGAGATTTCCGTATCCGCCAAACACCAATGGATGATGCGTTGCCTACCATTCGGGGGCAAATGTAAAACTGGTAACTTAATAATGTAAAATTTATTATTACATGTTCATGGCCCAAAAGTGATCATTTTGAACACTCTTACATGCCCTCGACGTTTGTAACATTTATGTTAAATATCCTGTATATTCCGTACCCCTTCTATAAACATTATCAAATTGGTGTTTCGGCCACTTTCTCTTGATCCATCGAGTAAATTCTAAAGTAGCTGCATTATACGCCCCGTTTACTTGAGCTTTGTAGGGTGGTAGTTGGGGAATTCATTTTATTCGTCTGAAGTGTCATCAAATAATCATTCTCCATGACCTCACGCAAGTGACACGTCTCCGTCATTGAGAGCACATTACGAGGTAAGAATCAAAATCTCATTTGGCTCTTCCTTTCTGTCTATTCATTCGTTTTAACCATTCATTCGTTCGCCGTTGCAGATAGTTTCTATTACATGGGAGCGAATATTTTTTGTTATCAATTTTTTCCCTAATGGCTTGTTGCTATCTTTATTCACTAATTCAATTTAGTATAGTAGAAGAGGTAGGGTTTCTGGAGCTTCAGGAAATATCTATTCCTCCTTCAGATGCTTTTTAAGTTTATTTACGATAACTAAATAAATATAGTGCGCTAAAGAAAAATGACGGTTTGTGCCATGTATGACTCCATCGACACCAAACACCCTAAATACCCTACTACTGGATAAGAAATTATCCACAGAGTATACATTCAAACAATATGTTTGAAATTATAATAATATTATTAATATTATTCAAGTCAAACATATGAAAGGGAAAAGGCAATTGTGTAGAGTGTGTTCTAAAGAAATCAGAAGGCGCGTGCAATTACAAGCATACGTTACCCTCTACCTAGGGTTGCCAACCGTCCTCCTTTTGGGAGGACAATCTTCCATTGACGTCAATTGTTCTCTCGTCCTCCTCTGTATTTTAAATGTCCTCCTTTTAGTAAATTTCCAACATTTGTTGTCATGTATTTTATCACATTACTAAAATCTGCTGCGTTGTATCTTTTATTGTTTAATTCAGAACAGAAAACATGAATATACTCTTTCTGAAATCTGACACACACACATGAGACGCGCATGTGATAGTTTCTCTGTCTAGCAACTAAAATAAAAAAGAGACGCTCAGACCATCCTCTGCATTTTGTGAAGGGATTTTTTCACTTGAATCGCAATTGGAGAGAAGAAAGAAGTAGAGCTGATGTTAGTATAAATTCAATATTTATAAAAAGAAATGTGTTGATGCGGTTTGGCTTGTCAAGTGTCCTGCCTTTTACATGAACATTAGGATGTTCATTATGATTATGATTCATGGAACATTAGGATTGCCAACAGCAATCTGAAACGGGGCCTCCAGGTCGAAAACCTACTTTCCGGGTCCTCACAGTGGGCCGAACTATGTCTCTTAAGTCGTGTTTCACAAATTGGAATTTTTTAAAAATCTTCTACAACATTGTTCGAGAGTTAGCTCTTCTGAGTACAGCTTATCTATGCGTGGTGACCATATGTAAAAAAGCAGAATCTTTACAAAATCTCGAAACCTGTGCAAAACCTAGTGGTGCTAAATCAGCACGTTCTTTCTCGCTCGTATTTTCAGGCAAAATTACGCGAAAAGTACTCAAATTTTCGAAAATTTGTACATGACCTTGTTTCAAAATCTATCTTTAAGGAATAGAGTTCATTTAGTAAAAATCTCTGTCTTCAATATTTTAGTTTCAGGAAGACACCGAAAAAATGTTGAACTTCTGCAATTTTCGAAAAATCAGATTTTTTAACGAACATGAGATCTTTACCATTCTCTTAAACATCCTTCATACTATCCAACAACAACATTTAATCAAAAACGATGGGGTCATTTTCCTGAAAATTTTGAAAATGTCCCAGGGGATTCATCTAAAGTACCCCCAAAATTAAAATATCGGTTTCAAATTCAAGGGGCCGTGACATCACCCAGATCGATTGGGGAATGTCAATTTTGGAGAAAATCAGCTGAACGGTTTAGCAGCTAGCGTTGTTCACAGGCAGACGGACATACGGACGGACAGATAGACTTTTTGCCGTCATTCGATTTTTCGGTATCAAGTAACCACAAAACATGGATTCTGGCTACATTACGTGTTAGAAGATGTTTTCTAAATTTAGCAATTGGACTTATACACTTTTTCGTTACCAGGGCCCTGAAATCAGAGTTTTTCTGCCAAAAATTCGCTTTCTTCCCCGCAGCATCACATAACGTTCTTTCCTCCGTAGCGAGAAAGTAACTAGTGAGAATGTGCGGAATACCGAACCTTTTCCTACTCTTAGCGTTATTACTCAACAATTACTCAGATGGTTTAAAAAAGTGCAAGACATTATTTAAAGATCTATAATTGAGTGAAATTATGCAGAAAACATCAGAACCAAAAGAATGAAAATGATTGCAAAATGGCTTGGACAGGTAAGGCTATCTTACAATTTCGAGCAGGAAAGATCTACACTGAAATTGAGGTGTGTCCAAAGATCAGCCCAACCACAGTCCCTGTCTCCAAAGATCAGCACAACGCAAACATCACTTGCATACATTGTAAATATGAAAGGAATTGTGTTCGGTTGTCTAGGCAGCTTCATTGCTTAAATTTTATACTTTTGTGGGTTGGTTTATTTCTGAATACTATTCAATTGAATAAATTGAGAAAGAAATCTTGGGCTTTAATATTTAAGGTATAGTAAAGATGCAAAAAGAAAATTGAATTAATGGAACCCGTGCGGTTACATTGGCCTAAAGGAAGAGCTTGTGATTACGTTAGATGATTACTGATATTGCGTTTATATACACTTACTAATCTTGAACTTAAAAACACTCTTCGAACTCAAGAAAACTTGCTATTTTCGCTTCTCTAACAATAAACTCACTCTCATAAGCTTTTGAAAAACGGCCTGACGCGTGTGCGGAGTTATAGCTTAAAGGAGCGTTAAACATGTATTTTACAACCAAAAATTCGATATCGCATTGTTGAAGTTATTCCATTACTTTTCTCCCATTACTATAGTAGATGGAGGAAAAGTTAATAGAGTAGTCCATTTGATGAGCAATTTAATTGCAAGAGTCAAATAATTTTGTTTGTAAATGAACACTTAGCAATATGTACTAGGTTACCTCCTAGTAATAATAACTTTATTTGTATGGAGAGGCTTGGGCCATCAGAATCCCGAGGAAACCTGTCGCCAACCCACATCCTCCATCACACATTAAACATAGTTCTGAATCACTGAAAGGACTTAAATCCCGGCACCCAGAGAACGAAAGCTAACTCCCCTACTTGAGGCTGGGTTGGGGGAGGAAGGATTCCGCACGTTTGTGGCCCGTTGGTTAAACTTCAGCATCTACCTGCACTTGATCAGAGGAAACACAAACAACCGAGCAGAAGGTCTCTAGAATTCTCATCCAGACAGAGATCCACCTCGATTGAGCAATTTAGCTAGGGTCGAAAATCCGCGACCGTTTGAGTTGCACCTAATTCCTTATATCTGAATTAAATGTTCTTAAATTATGCTACAAAAATAACACTAGGTAATACGATGTTTACCTCTAGAAAGGTATAGTGCGCAATATACTCAATTTTATGCGTATATTACGAATATCACAATAAAAACGCCATATCACGCCACAGTTTGTAAATATACCGGATCTTTATACCGTAACATACAGTATATTGCTATTATTGCAGATACATTTAAATTGTACTTGTAAGATATGTAGAATCAGTACGCATAAAACATATTTAAAAATAAAATATTTTTTCAATTCATCTACGCCACTTTCACGAGAAAATAACAAAATTAGGCTCTCGTACCTTCTGTATTCCACGATTGTCGTCTTTATTCTCGCACCTGATAGTCGCGCTCAATTACGAGTAGGTCTTAATGGTCTTTGTAGGTCTTAGTGGATGTTTTGAAAACAAGTCCCGTGCATCCTAATATTTCCTAATGCGAATGAATCACTGAAAGGAATTATTTTAGCCCCTTACGTTATCATAAGCACACAAGTATCCAACTGCTGGAGTGGCAGATTCTGAGTCAGTCGATGTCATGCGGAATTGCACCTGCAGTGCACGTGAAGTTCATAGATGGTTTGCGTGTGCCTCGAATACATTAATTCATTACAGATCTGAGGGTTTTATGAAATTCGCCACATGATCTGTGGAATTGAATCGGTTCAATGAAATGCAAATCGACAGGTGCGAATCAATCCAATAACTTCTGTTACGCTTGTGGAAGATTTACCCCAAATTTCAAAGAAAATATACATGAAATTACAAAAATTGCGTTCTCTGTATATTCTGACTTATGTTTGTGATCAGGACAATGGACTGCTCACCAGTGTTGTGTCACCTATACAACAAACCTTAGGTTAGGGTTGTACGGAAAACTCAAAACATTGTTATTCGCACTACCAATGCTGTGGAGAATACCAACAAACCATTTTAATGTCTGCATATTATTGCACTAATGTGAGTATTCCATTTTTAACTTGTTTTTCTATGAAGCATGTTCATAAAATGTTGTAGTAATATAACCGGAGTGACAATGCGGAAATTAATACAGGTTTTGTTTATTTCAAATACTAAATATGTTCATATATTTTGAAACTTGCGTGATAGAAACTTTTTATAATTATTTTCGAACTCTGCATGATCGTTTCCTTTAAAATCACATACTTTTGTCCTGGAGGTATGAAACAAAATGTTTGTTACTTAGTGGGGAAACCTCATCATAGTTTTATTTTGACAAATTATTTCAGAAATGCTCACATAAAAAGTAATAAATTCAATCTCATGTGTATGCAGTTTATTTATTTATTTATTTATTTATTTTACGTCAAAAAAACAGTTAAAAACTGCGTATGACGTGCTATGGGGAAAAGTGAATTGTTTGTTTGCTTTTGGGACAACTAATTTTATCATCTATGATGACCGACTCATATTCGTCCGAGAACATAGACGGCGATGTGCGGTACCTTCTGCGCGCCGGAAGGCTTTTAAAACTTTAAGCTTGTAAATTAAAGGACACTGCGTTTTTAAAACGTATCGCAGCTCTTTCATAGGCATCAGAAGGATACGTAAGTAACCAAGTCATGAGCAAAATAACGAGTTCGTCTTCAGAAATGAAAGGTGCAAAACACTTAGGTAGCGAATTTCTAGAGGTGTTTTACTTGCAGGGTTTTATCTGAAGGCCTTCAAGTCGCGGTTTCGTGTGCATATGAGGTCTTTAGATGAGGTTCGAATGCAAAGCTGAAAGGATAACGGCGTGTGCTGCTTGTCATGCATGTGGCATTGATGGCAATTCAGTTCAGACCGGAGTCGCATGATAAGTGACCTGTCTGTTGTGCATTCGAAGCATGACACCGTTAGAAAGTTTTTTTATAGCCATTAGTAAAAGCGGTTACTTTCAGAGCATACACAGCGTGCTAAAAGTTCAATTTTTAACATTAGTGCTAAAAATGAGAAATGAAGGGTTATGTTCAAATCTTCAGGCAAAATAGTGAATACAACTCAGAAAACTAAGTACTTTCGTGTGACCGCATTGGCCACTACTGATCTTAATGCAACATAAAACCCAATAAAGTGATTTTTATATTTCATTTAAAATAAACTGAAAGTCTAAAAAATAGTGTATGACGCACGTGGTAAAAGTGATTTTATTTTGTTTGTGGGATTGCGCCACTCGGTCAGTAGACTTCAGGTCGCAACCTTTCCTAATCTCAAAATGGAATGGCACTTTTACGACTTGTATCATAAATATTTCGTAATATTGTACTGTATTGTCGTCAACGCATATAAACAGAGAAACGAAAAGTCACTATTAACGTTTGGCTCCCGTTAACGGTAACTGTCCGCCGTTTCTTCAGAACAATCGAAATAAATGAGTTATCGCTAAATATGGAGTATTTCCATTAATAATCCAAGAAGCGCTATTTCATATTTACATGAATTTCACTCAGCCTCCTTTCAAAGTGAGTACCAATATTTAGTGGCTTTATTAACAGTACATATTGGGGAAAATACACACGTGAAGCATGGCGCTTGCCACGCCATCTTCTCCCACTTCCAGAAATCCTATACAACATCTACGTCCCGTTATCTACAGAAGGCCCTGGAAGTGGGGAACACGAATAACAAAATGGCTAATGGACAGGAGTCCTAACCTCCTGTAACCCTAATCAGGTAATTCCTCTAGTACGACGAACAAAGGGTAAAAAAATATCATAAGAAGGCGGTATTACCCAAAGTATTGAACGACACATGGCTGATATCACAAAGAACGGACATTTCTTGGTTGGTAATAAAACCGGCTATCGCCGGATTTACAAACTTTAAGCATGTCCTTTATTTGTTCTTCATAGTTGTTGAACAATCACGACAATAATTAAATCACCGATCCTCCCACGTAAAGCCTTAAAGCCTGGCAAAGGCATCTTTTAAAATATCCTTCCGCATCCTATTCCTGTAGGGCCATTCCCCAATCATCTGGAACGAATCCTGCAGTGCTTCAGTGCATGGGTATCACGCCAAAGCTGAAATTGAGTTGTATTGTAGTGCTTTTCGCGCAGGAAGAAGAGAAAGAAGAATAATTTATACTAGCTGGACTCATGCGAAAACTCCGCACTTTTGTAAATAATTGTTTTAAAAGTGAAAATCACTCTTAACGGTCAGCCCCTGACCTATGCTTTACAGTATTATAGGCCCGGTACTGTTGGACAAGTTCTGATATAGCTAAGAGTTGAGATTAAATTGCACAAAAAATCGTGTAATTCTGATTAATTCCATACTTCCATAGTTTTACTTATCGGCTTTTTTGCCCTTTTCCGAACACCCATGCTAAAGAGTGGGAGCACCCAAAAGATCAAAATTTCCAAAAATGTGATGTTAAAAAATTATAATTTTCCAGAATACTGCTTAAGAAACAATTCGGGTCTACTTGTCCCCCTTGTTCCCTCGTGCTTCCCACCTATGCCTCGTCATTACTCCGACATCTCCCCCACCCCACCCCACCTGTCTCCCAAACTTCATTATTCCTCAGAACTCATATCATATGTCCCCACAAAACTTGTATCCGTCTGGGACAAAAAACTGGTTTTAAGGGAATAGGACGCATTGTTTTTAGATTTGTACAGTTATAAAAGTTAAATTGTAATAACAGGGCTGTGAGTATGGTGATTTTTTTAATGTTATAACCTGAAAACTTCAATATTTTTCGTCTTAACATTGATGTATGCAAGACTTGAGAATATTTCTCTACCTAGCAGAAGCACATTTACAGTTTTGTCGGTGGTTTCTTATCAATTGTCAAAAACCTTCATCTATTCTTATTATGTATTATATACGAAGAGGATGGAGTAAAACAGTGTGTTTCCTATACGAGAACTTTTGTAGATATACGTACATGAGCAACAAATTGCTCATGCAGACATAAAGTTTAAATTTCGACTCGTTTATTTCAATTGTTCTCAACATACGGGTACGCATTAAAGACGCCGACTGTTAAGAGTGACTTCTCGTTCGTCAGATGGTTGCGTTAAGCCGATAGTAGAAACCAGGAGAGGTGGCTCAGTGCATCAACTGATGTCATTGCAGTCCCTTAGTCCGACAGGTCGTAGGTTCGAGTCCCCACGGTGGCAGGATTTTCGACACTAGCTTGTCAGCAAGGGAGAATTCAGTCGCTGTCTGGAAGAGAATGCCATAGCGGTCGGCTTCTCTGCTCGGTAATTTTCCGTGGTTTCTCCGTTCAACACCAGGCGAGTACCGGAGCAGTACCTTAACACACAGACCGTGGACCCCACATCATCTTTCCTTGCCCTATCCTCACCCCTTACACTAACATGCACTGCACTCCCACAAATGCCGGGAGACCGGTCGAGAGCTCGGAGCTTGTTCCAGCTGAGGCGGTGCTCCATTGGTGGGAGATACCTGGTAGGGAAAACCCCGGTTGCTGACAGGTAGATCGGCGCCGGATGTCGGCATCCAGTGGTCCGTACCATCAGTTGCCACTCTCAAATTTACAATCTACAATTTCACGGAGTTTTTTCGCAATTAAAAACAACATGGAGGATGGTGGCGCCATTCTGGCTTCAGATTTGGATTTTTTTATAAAATTTGTTGCGTCTACAAATTGACGCAACGCTCCCCCAAGCCCCTTATGGAACATTGAGCGCTTTGCGCTGGGGAGTAACCCTCCATTATCTTTAAGTCATGTCACGTGACGTCGTAGTCAGTTATCAAGAGGACCGTCAGGTAGCATCTTCGCGTACGCGCCTCCCAGCGGCCAGAATTGGGAAGGAATAAGGATAGGGATAGGGTTTAGGACACTTCACAGGAGTTTGACTAGCCCTTGTGAAGCAGCAAAACTCGTTTTGTTGGAACAAATTTCACATGAAATTCGACGGGAATCGAACCCGGACCTCAGTGCTGAAAGGCTAACGACTTCGCTGTGGGCCACGAGCGAGCCTTATTTCATACTAACAAACAGTGCGGAAAAATACATAGAGTCATGTGTACATGTGTCAAGTCTTCGGGTCTGACAACTTTTTTTTTGTATGCCAGTGTAATCAATCAATCAATCAATCCAGTGCTGAAGGTCGGTGCGCAGGAGGGCTGGGGCCGGAGCGACGCGCTACTGCCGGGGGCGGCGCAGGTGGCGCAGTACGCGCTGCAGGAGCTGCCGGCGCCGCCGCCCGCCAACGCGAGCGCCAACCCCAGCACCAGCAACATCGCCAACAGCAGCAACGCCAGCGCCAGCACCGGCGAAGACGAGGGCCCCGCGGCCGCCCGCAAGCAGCTGCGCTCCCTCGTCGCTGCCATCGTGCAGCACGCGCGCGACAACGCCTTCATGCACTACGAGGTGGGCATATGACACCACAATCTGTCTGCTTTTATCGGTAACTATACTGCGTTTGTTTTTCACAGTTGAACTTGACGTTCCGACCGGTAGCGGTAGCTCAGTGCATCAACTGATGTCACTGCAGCGCCTCTAACCGGGAGGTCCTACGTTCGAGTCCTGACGGCGACAGGATTTTCGACACTAGCTTTTCAGCTAGGTCGAGTTCAGTCGCTGTCTGGAGGAGAATTCTAGCGGCCGGCTGCTCTGATCGGTAGTTTTCCGTGGTTTCTCCGATCAACACCAGGCGAATGCCGGAGCAGTACCCTAACAAACGGGCCACGGACCGCGCGCGATCTGTCCTTCCTATTCCTTGTCCTATCCTCTCCCATTACACACACACTTACACTAACATGCACTACACTACCACATATTCCGGGAGACCGGTCGGGAGCTTAGAGCTTGTCCCGACTGGGGCGGTGCCCCGTTGGTGGGAGAGTCCTGGTTAGGGGGAAACCCCACTAGCCGACGGTAGGTCGGCGCCGGATCTCGCCATGCAGCGGGGGAAGATCACCGCCATCTCCCGAGAAAGAAACATGCACTACACTAACGGGACTAATGACCGAAGCAGTTGACGCGCCCGGAAACACGAAAAAATCAATCAATCAATTGACGTTCCGTCAGTTGTGCGGCCAGCTGTGACAGTTCTCCAATCGGGAGTTTATACATTTATATGTGTATACACATCACTATATGTAGTGACGCGTAAGCTCCCGATTGGAGCGCTGTCACAGCTGGCCGAACAGCTGACGAAACGTCAAGTTCAACTGTGAAAAAACCGCAGTATAGTTGAAGTACTCCGCATTGCCGGATTATTTTTCACAATTGTTTATTAGACAGGAAGAGGTATTCTTTCTCTTCCCGCCTTGTGGTGGCGGAGCCTACTTGAATTGAGATATATCTTAGATGTTTTAATATCTGACAGTAATTTAATTTTCGAGCCCCAAGTTGGATATTATTGATCACATCACATCACATCAACACATCCGATACAATATTGTTCCAATGGAACTGACACTAATTCAATCTTACATCTGTCTAGCTTACCTTCACGGTGACGGTTCATACGAATGGGAAGCATTTTCTGTAGATTTTCAATTGGGGTTGGTATTGCCTGTAATCTTTGGTTCAATAATCAGCCTTTTCCTTTCATATAAAAAAATGAACATAACATTTATTCAACTATAATAAATCTCAATCAATAAATTACCTTCGACTATTTTCGCAGCCAACTAAAATATATTACATTGCTTTTCCTTCTTTTTCTTTCTTCGCGGGCTACCAATCTTCGTATTTGTTCTTGCGTTGCGCCGTCGCGTCGTGTCTCCGTGTCGCGACGATTCTCTCTCTTCCACTTCACATTGTCTCCTTCTACCATATTTTTTCTCTTTTTGGCGCTTTAATATTCCGCACCCTTCCTTTCGTATACATCACCAAGATATTGACTCCACACCGTGAATTCAAGAGAACTCCCTCTAGGTGTCTCCCTCAGTCTTGTTACTCCTCTTTTTTCATTGTTCTTTCTGACACCTGTACTTTTTTAATAGTATCTGTACGTGGCTGTGTCTGCAACTCGTAATTTACTCGTTAATTTACAACGTTGCTTGATTTATTTCATAAAACTTGTTTGGTATATTACAGTATCTATTCCATTGAATCTCCGCTCCACCTTGCCCAACCTCTCTCTGTCTTGCTCCAGCTGGAAATACTTCCTCACTAACATTCTTACTAAAAATGTTTATATTGTTTTAATTGGATGACTCCGCCCCCAAAACGCACTCACTTTATAACTAAAAATTTAAACTAAAAATAAAATACAGTAAACCCTCAATAAAAAGGATTCCAAGGAACCGAAATGATCGGAATTCGTTTTATAGAAATTCGCAGAAAATGGAAAAATTCGCCTCGAGTTTTCGTTTGTTACATTCCTTTAATTTGCAAAATTAATTTAAACATTTATTTGTTAGAATTGTGTGATTATTTGAAAAATGTATAGTGTCATATATACACAAATATGTTTAGCTATATATAAAAAAATAAGTTATTCTGCCATGGCTTCGTTTGGAGCTTCTACTCAACCGATTGTATTTATTTTTCCTTTAAATGAGAGAATGTGCTCCTTAGATGTGTTATCAGTTATTTGTGTTGATTCACAAGCATTTACGGTGTAAATTAATTAATAAATAATTTTTAATAGTACGCTCATAAGTAGTCAATTGTTTTCTTCCCAAGGCTGTGTTTCAATATCGGTAGATATGAATATATCGGTAGATGTGCGTCCTCGCCTCTTGATGCATGTATTGTTTACAATTCGTCTCGGTTGTGTTTCAGGAGTAATATTTGCATTTTGGTGGTGACTGTGTTTGTATCAATTTGTTTGCGTGGTATACAAGTATTTTGTAGAGAAATTCGGACTAGGTTTTATTCGAATTTACTGAAGTAGTGAAGTAATTTCTTTTATTGTTGGGTCTTAATCTATGAAATGTCTATATTGTTCTGCTGTGTACTTCCTGTGTGAGAGAAATTCTGCAAACCAGATTACTTTGTGCTGCTTGAATGGAAAAATAAGTTTGCCTTGTAGCAATACGTCAGAAGAAATGAAACAGTTTTTTATACATGATGGGACGTCCAACAACTTCAGAAATAATATCAGTCAATATAATTATAGTCACACTTCTGTATCATTCAGTGCTGATATTATATTGCCACCTGGTCACGGGCAACATGTGCTCAATTGTGTAAGTGTTAATATAAAACAATTGATTTTGTGCTGCGTAATATTTAATCATTCTGACCATCAAAGTGAATATTTGCAGAGATGAAAAAAATTAGCATTAAATAAGAGAAGTTTGCTCTTTCTTCTTCCTTTTTAAGAATTTGCTTTGTGAACATTAGTCTAAGCACGGTATTTTACATTTATCTCAGATCTCATCGTCAAATTTTGACGGGTTCCCACTAGTTATTTAATAAAAATCTACGACGCCCCGTCCGAAAAATGCCCGGCTGGGCGCGTGCCGTGTTGCAGGGCTTCTCGGAGGCGGCGCTGGAGGAGCTGCGCGCGTCCGCGCGGGAGGCGCACGCGGGCGCGCAGCTGCTGCGCGTGCTGGAGCGGGCGCGCGCGCGGGGCGAGGCGCGGGGCGGGGCGGCGCGCGGGGCCGTGGACGCGGCGCTGGCGGCGCTGCGCGACGCCGCCTCCCCGCTCGCCTCCGCCCTCGCGGGCACCGCCCCGCTGCCCTTCCTCTGACGCCCTGCGCCTGCGCCCCTCCCCCCTCCCCTTCACCCCCTTTTTAAAAATTCAAAATCGTTATAATTAGGATTCTCTAAAGGCGGCTCCACACATTCGGCATTCGCCGAGCAGCGAGCTAGTGCTCGCCCAATCCCGAGCAGCTGACGTGTTCGGCGAATGTTCGCTCACTTTGATGTCTCCAAACGACCCATATGCGTTTAAAGCGGCTCCACACATTCGGCATTTGCCCAGCAGCGAGCTAGTGCTCGCCCAATCCCGAACAGCTGACGTGTTCGGCGAATGTTCGCTCCCTTTGATGTGTCCAAACGACCCCTACGCGTTTAAAGCGGCTCCACACATTCGGCATTCGCCGAGCAGCGAGCTAGTGCTCGCCCAATCCCGAGCAGCTGACGTGTTCGGCGAATGTTCGCTCACTTTGATGTCTCCAAACGACCCATATGCGTTTAAAGCGGCTCCACACATTCGGCATTTGCCCAGCAGCGAGCTAGTGCTCGCCCAATCCCGAACAGCTGACGTGTTCGGCGAATGTTCGCTCCCTTTGATGTGTCCAAACGACCCCTACGCGTTTAAAGCGGCTCCACACATTCGGCATTCGCCGAGCAGCGAGCTAGTGCTCGCCCAATCTCGAGCAGCTGACGTGTTTGGCGAATGTTCGCTCCCTTTGATGTGTCCAAAAGACCGACACGCGGTGGGTAGGGCGAACCCCGAATGTTCGTCACTCGGCAAATAGCAAGCAACTCATCCACACTACTCGGGATTCGGCGAGCGGTTGCTCAGTGTTCGCCGAATAACAAATGTGTGAAGCCGCCTTAACGTGGCGGCTGAGGGTAATATCTCCAAGATGGAATTCGGCACGACGTTTTGCGTCATTCTCAGTCCTGCCGCTAGAGTCGCTTGATTTGCAGCACTACTTGATGCGGTCGTGATCATGCGGCATTTTGCGACAGGACCAAGAAAGACGCAAAACGTCGTGCTGAATTCCATCTTGGAGATACTAACCTCAGCCACCTCGTTAGAAAAAACGAAGTGTAACAATTTGGGACAACTTCCGAATGAAAAGGAGAATTTGGTGATGTTTTAAATTCCCGTAGGTCTGTTACAATTTGCTTCAGATCAAATAATTTATAAAGCAAATGTGAAGAGAATTTCAGGACCTTTAAAATTGTATATAACCATTTTTGCACCAAGATTGAACATTAAAAAGTTATTATGCAAAACCAAAAAAATGCTTGACTTTTTTATTTATTGGCTACTAAAACTTTTCCAGAACTATTTCTAGATGGAAAACTTAGATTTTTCTTTCTAATAACAATATAAACAAAATAAAAAATAAAATATTCTACCTCACTTTTTTCAAGGTGGATGCCCCTTTTGGCTTCCCATCGACTATACTATTGAAGCTTGTGAAGAAAACTTCGTTTGCAGCACTAATTAATGGAAACTAGTAGGGCCTTCTTGGCTCTGCTGTTCATTGACTGGAAAATGTTACCTGCCGCTACGCGTACCGCAAAGTCTGGTTTGCCGCACGTGTGCCGCAAAGACGTTATGACCATATAAAATAACTGGGTATGCAAAGTAAAACAAAACCCTGGTGCGCCCATGACGCATATTGAGGATGATGCCAAGAGTGTATACTAGTGAAAAATAAAGTATACAACTCATACGAAAGTGTCTTTGGCATTAATGGATCAAAATGTCGGACTCGGTTCCTATCAACATCCTCGTCTATCAACATTTCATTCGTACGCCGATTACTCACTTTCTGTACAATACAGAATAAAAAAATAGCTGCGGTATGCCTGATCCATGCCACTGCAACAAGAGAACGCATGGAAATATATGCCTACCCAGGATCTATGTTGCTGCTTCGTGGTAGCAGTGGCGGGTCGTGTTTAGGTTGCACAACCTCCAGAAAATGAAGATCTCATAATATTTTTGGAACATACATTTTTTTCTTTTAAAACATTAAATATTCAAGATATTGCAGCAATACGATGAATATGAAATCATTTTGAAACCAAAGAGCGTCCAACTGGCGCTCTCTCCGGTGTCTGAGGTCTTGCCAGGAATTGCACCACGCTCTTGGCTGTATGAATGGGTTTACTGCATTTTCCTGTTTGGCCCTTCGATTTAACATGGGGAACATACGATGGATGACATGGGGAACATACATTCTTGTGGCGCAACCAGACTGGTGGCCCTTTTTTGCGCTGCGCGGCGACGGAAGAATCTCAGGGAAATACCCATATTCTGTCTTCGTCTGACTCACTGCAACGTACTTTTATGATTTTCACTTGTTATTAGAGTGTTTGTGCACGCCATAGCGGACAACACTGTCGATCTTCTGTGCATGAGCAGATGCACTAAAGTGATGAAAAACTTTAACTGCGCATGCGCAGAAGATCGAGTGACCTTTAATTTTCGAGGGTGCACAAACTCCCTGTTGAAAGTACACACGTTCAGTCAATTATTGACGATATTCAGTGCATTGTTTATGATATTTGGAGAATTTGTTTTCATTTGATATTAAGTTTGTTGATTCAAAACGTAACTTTGACGAGTTCTTTGTGTAAAAGTGGCCGTTCTGTATGGAAGTCCCTTAGTGTCTCGCGGAAGCCATTGAAGCTGCAGCTGGCCAGCGATTTTGCGAACGTTCTTGTGAATACCAATGCGTGTCGAAGATATTTAATTATTGATAAATACACCAGGGTACTGAAGTTCTCAAAATAAAATAATTTTATTTGTGTTGAACGTGTCGAAGCAATAGTGCTTGTTGCAATGTTCTGGACTCGAATTTAAGTGCCCAGTGGAAATCGAAGCCAGAACCACGTGCGCGGGAGGTGTATATGCGCGGACAGGACGCAAAAAATTATGTAAGTAGTGTTTCAATATAGACTTTTATTTATCTTAGTTTTAATTAATATGAATTGCGTACATTTTTATTAAATATTCGTATTTCGAATTTTGGAAATTACATTGCCGCAGCCATTAGCTGCAGCTTCAATGGCTTCCGCGAGACACTAAGGGACTTCCATCCAGAACGGTCACTTTTACACAAAGAACGCATCAAAGGTACGTTTTGAATCAACAAACATTTGAAGAAACCAAGCACCTTTTTCGAAATTGAAGAAACGCCTGTCAATCTGGCTCTACTTGAAGCTTTGAAATTTTGAAAAACATTCTTTAAATTTTGGGATATTTACATGAAGCCACCGGTCATTTTAAAATTTTTCTCAAAAACGGCTCCAATTTTTTTCTTTAAATTTATTGTAAGTATAGAGTATAAAGGTCTGATTTTCACAATTAACTCTGAATTTTCGAAAATTGCAAAAGTTTGAATTTTTAGGCGTCTTCCCACAACTACAAAATTGAAGACAGCGATTTTTCCTTCAAATGAAATTTGTTGCCTATAAATAGTTCTTTCATAAATGTCATGTAGATTTTTTTAAACATTTTAGTAGTTTTCGTGCAATAGTGTCTGAAATATTGGCAATTTTAAAAAATTACAAAAGCAAGATTTTCTCAAAAACGGATCCAAATCTTTTCGTAAAACTTTTGGTATTGGTAGTACCAAATGTACCCTATCCGATGACATAAACGCCATATTGCTCTTTTTTTTGGAAAAATTACAAAAATGTATTTTTTTACTTGTCTCTCACGTCAGTAATATTTGCATTAGATGCAATTTCTTCACATTAGTATATTTATACATACATGTGCTTTAAATAATGTCAAATAAATATTTTAAAAAACTCTACAATTTTCTGTAAAAATGAGCTCAAAATTCCGCATTTTCAGAAACGCTCAAACGCTATTTTCTTAAAAATTGTTCCAATTTTTTTCAAACTTTTCCAATTGATTGTGCTAATTGCATTATTTAATATGGCGTAAAGTTCATTTTGATGTATTTTTTGTTGGTTTTTTTTAAAATTACACAATAGTAATTTTTTTAAATATCTCTCATGCTGTTAGTATACACATTTCCATCGATTTGTATGCATTACTGCATTTGTGAGTGGAAGTGCTTCAAATTACTTTAAATGAAGATTTTCGTAAACTCGAAGATTCCTGTGAAAATGTGCTTCAAATTTCGCGTTTATAGTAATGCTTAATCGCCATTTTCTTAAAAACGACGTCAAATTTTTAAATGAAAATTTCTGTTTAGGACGGAATTTAACCCTTTTTTCATTATCTCGAAGTAATATTTCGGTTCTACTATCAGGAAATCGAAAAGTTGAGAAAATGTCAAAAATATATACTTTGGGTAATGATAAATCGCAGCTGGCGAGATAATGGGGCAAGACCGTAATGCCAGTCTACAGCAAGGAAATTAGAAAACTTTACTCCGAGAAAGGCTGTGCCATGCTGTAGCATCTCTAGTTCAAGCTCTGTCACAATTCGTGACAACGTTGTATAAAATAATCATCTACTGGCGTCGAACGTCGGAGTAATCCTCCTTTAATCTAATTGACTGTCGTCGTAAATCTATTGACTGTCGTAGTCACGGGTCGGTCCCGTTAGATTCCGGAGTTCCCAGACGGTGACCACCCAGGAACCTACTACGTCTTGATTTAAACCATTTAACCGCTGTGACTTCACGGAGCGTAGTTAAGCAATTTGGCTAGCGTCACCGCACAGTGGAGCTGGTCAGAGGAGGGGAGAGTTAGAGAAAGAAAGAAGGAAAAAATATTTTTAAAAAAAGCTTCTGAAGCTCCATATCACATGGAAGGCTTAGCAAAATGCGCCGCAAAATGCGCCAAAATCACGCCACTTCATTCAGTGCAAGTTAGAACTTGCACAAGTTATGCGCAGCGCACTTTTTCGCTCTCGCAGTTAGAAGAAAGGTGTGTTTTTCGACGCAAATATTTTGCGCTCTTGACCAGCAGAATCGTACGAGCTATGGATACGATACTTGGAGATGTGTTCTTTAAATCTGTATTTCTAAAACATATATTCCTGAAATAATAATTTAGTAATTCCAAATTCCAGAAACTTAATGTGTCACAATAGAATGCAATTTTTAAATCTGGTTTTTCATATTGTCTTTTAGTTCCCTTCCGGGCATTTCCGGACTATGATATTAACTGAATCTGATTCTTGAATTTATCTAGTTTTCAAAACATTAATCACTTTTTGCCCATGTTTGCTTCATTTTGCGTTAAGGTACTTTGTTTATGATGATCAACATCTAGTTTTGTTAACCTTTCTACGTACAATATTAATTTTTTAAAATGTCTCCTTCATGATGTGGTACTGACAGCTATTTATTAACAATGAGGGATCTGTATGATGTTATTAAACACGCTGAAAAGGGAGAAAACGGAAGGAAAAGTGTATTCTGAAAGAAAAAAAAAGGAAGCGCTTTGCAGGTTGTTAATTGGATCTGACCCACTGATTTCACAAATGGAATAGAGAAACATTACCACAAAGGCATTGGAGAAGTTACGCCAATATTAATGACTTCATGTATACAATTCACTTCTTGAAGAAGAGTCACATGACGCAAGTTCTGTCTTTGAAGTTTTCTAAATAAATGTTTGAAGGTTAAACAAATAAGTTATTATTTAATTATAAAATGTGTTTTTATTGCCAAAAATTCCGAAAAACGCTTAAAAATATTTTTTGCCAACTTTTCTCCATTCTGGTCCCACTGTGCCCCGATCATTAGAACCACTTGAACCTGCAGAAGTGTTTCCAACCAGCAAACTTTTTGCCGGCGCTGTGATTCTAATTTAGGTACTTAGGTTTTGCAAACACTTTTTATTTTGCAGCTACATCAAACGGATGAGTTGTCAAACGAAAGTTCCGACGCTTCGAAAATAAAGTTAAAATCTGCAATTTTGAAGTTTTAAAATTCAGAAGTTTGAATGAAAATAGAATCCAAATATATAATTTTGAAGAACAGAATTTGAAGAACAGAAGATAAAATCTACATTTTTAATATTGTGGTGGTACGAAGACGTCGAAAAAATTTAATTTGTGTAATTTTAAAATATTCATAGATTGCAACGAAAATCGGAATTGTGCCGTTTTATAATGGTACTTTTGTCATTCGAGAAAAAATAAAGAAAAATGGGAGCCATTTTTGAGTAAATTTGAAAATGTCGGTGAGGCTTCACGTAATATGCACCAAAATAAAAATATCCATTTGAAATTACGGGACCGCAACATCAGCCACATTCATCGCAGAATAACATGTTTGGTGGAAATATACTTAGGCTCTACTGTTCTTTAAAGACTCTTATTGCCTTTTGACCGTAAACTATTGTGTTGATAGCAAGGACCCACAAAAATTGAAATCCACAATACGATTTCTTCTGTCAAAAAATCGCCACTTAAAATATAACACTGTCAAAAAATCGCTGCAGAATTACAATACTTTCTCTATACCAGGCCTGCACCATGTCTGCTCCCTCGGGCGTTCTGCCCTCAAGAGCAAGCCGTCTGCACGCGAGAGCGGCAGTAATGGGGAATAGTCATCTTTGCGGGGAGGGGAGAAGATGAAGCGGGGTCGACGCGTCGCGTAATTGAATGCCTGGGCATCTAATGCAGTGATCCATCCTATGAAATTATTGGTCCTCTTATTTAAATGGGTAATCTAGCGTATTTCTAGCAACAAGGGCCTTCTTTCACTGTTTACTTTCTTCTGTGCACTGCTATGTATCGGCATATTTTCATTTTTTTATTTTATCTTATGCTCATATCATAAACAATTTTTTTAACCAGTGGCCTCTTTTAAAAATGTATTATGTAGTTTTAATACAAATTTTCAATTTAATAATTGAGTTTTCACCAAGAATGTTATAATCTCCAAATTATAGCATAACGAAAGAAATTGAGGACAGTCTCTCACATCAAGATTGACATAAAAATGAAATATAGACAATTCCAAGAAGGATCATGTTTGGCAGCACCTATTTGTGACCATTTTCCCTCATTATGAAGCTGAATAAGAGGTACCAATGAGCCTGTACCAATGATACCTCTTATATGATATTTTACGTGCAATCATGAAATTATTATGTCATGTTAAATAGAGCACAAAGGGCTGAATCTTATTACGAATTCGTATACGATTAGGAAATGAATAGTGTTCTTTGATTTGAAATTAGAAATATATAATGTACTCTTGTCGGAAATTAGAGAATTAGAGCAGAAAGTAATCTTGATTATTTAGGAATAAGATTTATTAGCTTCGATAGAACGGCCATATTCAATTAAACATAGTTAGTGACAAAAATATTTATTACTGACATTAAATAAAAAATACAATATTAAAATTTTGTATTTAGTAGCACTCTAAATTTGCTATTACGTCGCAGCAAAGTGAATTACATTTCCTGCCCCATAAGCAACTATTATACTTAAGGTATCCAAATCAAATATGTCTAATTCTTTTTTTGGTTGATACTGTACATTGTCATAAACCGTAACAATCATTTCCAAAATAAAAGGTAATGGTACTTGAACGTTGTTTAAAACTCCATCATTTTCTCGCAATTTCTCATTGGCGGTCCCCACTCCGAGAACGAGTCGTGTCCCCACCGTCCCACGCGGCCCGCGTTGCAACTCCAGCTGCTCGCGCGGCTCCCGGGGTCAAAGTGCAGAATGCGGCGCAGGCCTCAGTATTTTGCGAGAAGTAAAACCGATTGCCACTCTACGGCCAAGTGAACGTATCCCGAGTGTCCGAGAAGATTAGAAAGGAATCTGATAGTTTTCAGAGAGTTTGATTTGTTAATTTATCGCACTGTAACTCCCAAACATGATCAATCTCCTGTCACAATACGCAAAAATTTGTTTATCCAGACTAGTTGGAACCGAAAGTAAAGCCTTTTTACGAAAATTAGGATAATTCGGGATATCGATATAAAATAACACACTAGATACTGAGTACACTTATTAAGGAACGATTTTGAACGATACAATTTTGAAAGGACACTTCGCTCACCGTAGAGCAGCCCAATTGCGGAGGTGCCTTACTACGCCGAATTTACCATGAGTCCCGAAGATGTTTCCTTTTAACATTCCAAATACATCAGTTCCTCCAACTGAATCGCCGACTCTGCATTGTTCATCCTTTCTTGAACTTGTTCGGAATTCACGTTTCTCCCAAATTGACTTCAGACGAACAAAGAGCAATAATTTCGTCACCTGTCCTCCCGAAATTTCTATTTGCATGAAGGCATTCATATATTTAGCAAAGTACGTATTTCAGACCATTCAAAATTATTTTTAAATTACTCTAAATACCCAGAAGGAACTCTTCATTAACTATGAATTTTCTGCTTTTGTGCGCTACACATACTAATATTACTATAATGCTAGTAATCACCAATTATGTGTTGTGTTGTATAATACAATGGGCGAGAATTTCACAGCTTCAGATAATCTATATAAACTCTCTTTTCTGTGTGATTGCTATAACATTTACAAATACCAACTGTAGATGGAGGTTATGGCCGCCTTTTCAAAAAGTGTAGGATTGAAAATAAGGTTAACTGTATGTATTACCCAACCCTCATACAAGTGTGTGAAGTAGCCCTTAATTTCTAAATTCTCATGTGCCTCTGGGCCGCGGCAATTCGAGGAGAGTCAACCAGCAAATTCTTAACCATTGCGTTCTCATTTTCACCACCCACGATATTTTGTGGATTGATTGTGATTCCAGGTGCGTCAACTGGTCTGGTCATTAGTCCCGTAAGTCTAGTGGGTGTTTTTTCTCGGGAAAGCCGATAGTCTTCCCCTGCTATATGACGAGATCCTACGTCGGCTAATGGGGATTTCCCCAACAAGGTCTCTCCCACTAGCGGGGCACCGCCCCAGCCAGGACAAGCTCTAACCTCCCGACCGGTCTCCCGGCATGTGTTTTAGTGTAGTACATGTTAGTGAGTTTGTAAGGAGTGTGGATATGACAAGGAACAGGTAGGGCGCGGCCCGTGGCTCGTTTGTTAGGGTACTGCCCCTTCAATCACCTGCGGTTGATCGGAGAAACCACGGAAAACTACCGACCAAAGCAGCCGGCCGCTAGAATTCTCCTCCAGACAGCGACTGAATTCGACCTAGCTAACAACTAAGCGTCGAAAATCCTGCCACCGTCAGCACTAGAACATCGGAGCTCCCGGTTACAGGGAATGCAGTGACATCAGTTGATGTCCAAAGCCATCTCTCCCGGTATATTTCCTGGGGAAAGTACGAATTTCTTAAGTTTATTGTGTGTTGAACTATATTCATATTAGGACTAGTGGTGCTAAAAAAGCACGTAATTTCTCTCCTAGCAAAACTACCCGAAAAGTATTCAAATTTTCGAAAAATTGTACATGACCTTATTTCAAAATTTATATTTAAGGAACAGATTTCAATACACAAAAATCTCTATCTTCATTATTGTAGTTATACGAAGACGTAAAAAATCATCTGATTTTTTGCAAATTTTCGAAATATCGGTGTTTTCAAGGAAAATGAGATTTACACCATAGTGTAAACGTCCTTTACACTACTGCAGATATTTTGAAAGTTTAATGCATTGTAAAGGGATTTCTGTTGTAAAGTATCCAATTTGTTTGGAAGAGGAAATAAAATTCGTTTTTTGTTATTATTTATTTATAACAGGCTCACAGCCGCAGTATTATCAGTGAACCGTAAAATGCGTGTTGAACAAGGTGTGCGCACTGAGTTTACCCCGCGCGTGAATGCAATGGAGCTTCCAGAGTCTCTTACGCGGGGCAACAACAGTAAGCAATTTAAACACCCACAAGAGAAGTAGGCACATTACGGGTAAAATTCATGTGGAATCCACTTTATTCAAAGTTTTTCTTACAATTACTCTAGCTAATTGCTCATGTTGAATGAACTAAGAACTTATTTGTAGGGTAAAAACATTTTTATATATTACAGTTTAATACGAAAACGTTGGTCCAGGCAGTCTCTTCATGTTACTATGCGGTGCAAAAATAGTGGCATTGAACAAATGCCGTTCACAGGAGGCTCCGCAGAATGATGAATTGCTGTAGACGTGAGGGATGATCTTTGTAATCACAGATTGTTTTTTTTTTTGTTCAAATTCCGTCGCTAAGTGCAGAAAATCTGTAGAAAAAATGTTCTTATATTAACAAAGGCGCAAGAGAATCTGAAGTTATGTTATGGCATCTACCACATGCATTTCTGATTTCAATGGCAGAGATCCAGAAAGATGGTCACGGGGAATATGACCTTTAAAAAAATGTGTGAACTAATCGGTATCACTTTTCAGGACAAATTGTTAACATACGTAATAAAATGTAGCTGCTTGAACAATCGTAGGCTCATGGTTAAATCTGTATAAGACGCTGTAAATAACTGTTATAGTCCCATTCCCCTACTTTTCAGGGCACGACTCTAAATGTAAAATCAGGATTTTGTAATCGATGTGTGGTACCCCCCCCCCAATGTAATTCCTGTCATCAGTAATTAGATAAATTGAAAGACATACCCTGAAAAGTTGGGAAATTTGACAACCACTTATGCCTGCGCAAACAGAAAAGAAATCAAACCATTTAAATAACATTCCCGTTTATAATTAATAAAATAGTTTCGATACGATTCTGTTTTCAATTTCGATTTTTACATCAAAACTTTTCGATTTTGAAACAGTACTGAACTATTTTACATCATTGTTATTTTAAAAAGTGATTCAGTCGGCGCGTCAGTAAATTATTTACATGCATTTACGAGACTTAATAAAATAGTTCAAATACGATTTCGTTTTAAAATTTGATTTTTACTTCAAAACTGTTTGATTTTGAAAAGGCTGAACGATTTTACTACTTTTTGAAACAGATTTACTCTACAAATCAATCCATTTTTACTTGTATCTAATCACATCGAGTGCCACAGTAAAGTTCGTTTGACCGGGGTTTTAGAACAAGCATTATTTGTAGGTTACAACCGCCATCGTTATGCAAGAAAATAAAATTAATTTTAATTATGGAAAGGGTACCCTGTGTACATAAATTTTACACCAAGACGATGAAAAAGAATCGTATAAACAAATTCCACAGATTATAAAAAGAACGAAACAGTTTCATTCGGTAACGGTTCCCGCAACGTAGTAATGGAAAATAACGTTTCCGAACTCCCTACAGGAAAGATTTTTAACAGTTATTGTTTCTGTTTGATGCCGTAGCCCTTGTACCGTAGCCGTATCCGATTCCGATGCTGTACCGCTTGATCTTGAATGTTATTGCCAAAATTAACTTCATTATTGGTAAATTATTGAATACTTTTAAAATGAACAAGACTCGGCTCGGCAATCCGAAGAGAGTGCATTTCTCTGTAATTGTTTTTGGTCGTTAAACTCACCAAAGGCTAACCTCACAACGAGGTTAGATTTTAACCAAGCTTCTGAGGTTACCAATTACCTTCAATTACTATTTATACCCAACCAATTACTAATTACCTTCATTATGAAAAATAGCTTTTTTTGCTATGTCATTGATCAAAAATACATTTAAAAGTTAATCTTGCTGAAGCCATAGAAAGCATCATATCCACCATCATAAAATACTTTGAGTTGCAATAATATATCTTCAAAATCCATCAACGAATGGAATTTGTGTAGCACCACTGCATTGTTTCTAATGAAAAATATGCGTAGAGCTTCAATAAGGTTGTTGCACAGAAAATAGTAGTACATATCACACATATATTGCCAGTCGAGTATCATAAAAATATATATGTTCTTCTTTGTTAAGATAGCAGCGAATTGCAGTATTGGTTTGAGCGGCTGATGGTATTGCGCACTTGAAGCGAAGGGGTACGCTATCAATTGTTGACATGGTTCTTGTTGAGCTAGGGAAAGATCGATTATCTCGTTGATCATTTCTTTGTTATGGAACTCATTTTCCAGTCGGTCGGCCATTTGAAAAGCGAGACGCATTTCCCTTTCTTGCTTTTCTATTTCGGAGCTCAGAGATATGCTGTCTTCTGATGTTCTGTCCAGGATGTCATATTCATCTCCTGAAATTCAGCAACATCACAATTATTTCATAATATCATGAAAGTGAAGGAAATAAGCAGTTTCCTCTTTCATGACACAATGTTTGCTTAGCTGCGGTAGTGATGCAATAAGAATATCTGCTCTGTTCAGTGAAAATTAATAGCATAAGTAGAAAGGAAGTGTTTTACTTTTGAAAGAAAATTGTCAGTGACATTGGATTCCCTTTAAACATTTTGAGTGTTGGATAAAGTCTACAGACTTTAATGTGATCAAAGAACCCTAACATAACATTCCATGATTACCACTGCGGAAATAGAAAATTAAGTTACTGATTGCTCGGCATATTTAGCCAAGTATTTATCACAATCGTCTGTTAACCCTCGTACCATATCTCCAATTTACAATCAAGTATATATATATATATATATTAAAATATATTATATTTCTAAAAAAGAAGTAAAACTGTTTCAATAATGATAAATTACTCTTTCGTTCAGGCACATGACTAATAAATAATTTTTGTTGGGTTTATTCATGATTCATTTTCATTAGCATGTGTTAGTTTCAACGTTGCTGATACTATGAAAGTATTGATATAATTAGAGTGGCAAAAGGATTAATGTGATGCGCAGCCTACTCCAAATAATTGTTTGTCGTATTTGTCAAAATCCTTATTATTTTGAGCATAGAACTGTGTTCCCAACAGTGCAGAATTTAGAACTCAAATGTTAAACTGCAAGGTGTTTATTAATTGTTTAGGTTGAAGAACTGAGTGTAAAACGCCTGGACCATGTTAAGCTCAAAGCGGCTGGCGCTGGCCGTCGGGTGCTTACTCTGTCCCAGGCAGCACGAGAAAGTGTCTCTCAGAGCGCGCCCTACCCAGCGAGCAGCGTTGCGCAGAGCTCGAGCCATTTGGAAGAGCGATCGGCAACCTGCGTTGGGCTCTGTGATCTCGGTGGGTAGTGCTTCCCCGGTTACGCACTCGCATTATCGGGTGTGGGCATAGAGACGCCAGCATTATTGCTTTTCACTTTCTCGTATACGTACGTATATACGGAGTAATTATACGTAGTATAGAGAAAGTTATGTAATGCAGCGCGAAAAAGCATATTTTCGGCAGAAAAAAAATCATTGCTGAGCCCTGACAACGAAAAAGTGGAAAAATCCTGTTGCTAAATTAAGAAACAAAATCCTCTAACACGTGGTGTAGCCAGAATTCCTGTTTTGTGTGTTCTTGATACCGAAAAAACAATTGAAAGCAAAACGTCCGTCCGTCCGTCCGTCAATTCGTCGGGTCCCTCTGTCTACCTCCGTGAAGTTGGCCGGAAAAAATCTGCGATTTCAACCAAACTTTGTACATCGTTTGCCCATCGTTTGCCCAGGTTTGCCCACCAAAAATTTTCGTTTGCCCAACCCCAGAAAAAAAGTTACACAAAAAACAAATTTTCGGGCCAACAACACGCTTGCCGGAAAAATATGGGATTTCAACCAAACTTGGTATTTTGTTTGCCCATCGTTTGCCCAGGTTTGCCCACCAAAAAAATTTGTTTGCCCACCCCCAGAAAAAGAGATACACACAAATCAAATTTTCGGGCCAAATACATGCTGGCCGAAAAAATCTGGGATTTACACCAAGCTTAGTATATCGTTTGCCCAGGTTTGCCCAGGTTTGCCCACCAATACTTTTCATTTGCCCACCCCCAGACAAAAAGTGTTACACACAAAAAAAAAATTCGGGCCAAGTTAACGCTGACCGGAAATAATCTGGGATTTCAACCAAACTTAGTTTATCGTTTGCCCATCGTTTGCCCAGGTTTGCCCACCAAAAATTTTCGTTTGCCTACCCACAGAAAACCACCAAAAATTTTCGTTTTGCTACCCAAACAAAAAACTTCCACGAAAACAATTTTCGTGGCAAATCCAATTTGACCAAAAAAATCAGGTATTTTAAATATTTTAGTAAATCGTTTGCCCAAGTTGCTATTTCCTAATAGAGTATTTGCGTTTACCCACAGAATATTTTCGTTTACCCAGGCACAGAAATGCAATTAAATGCAGAAGCTTTTATTTAACAGTGTCTCCGAGTTACGCTTTTGTTAATATAATCGACCCAGATACCACTTACCCAAAAGAAACAATGATAATTTTCAGTATACTATTTCTCAATAGTGTATTGACGTTTGCCCAGTGACAATTTTCGTTTGCCCAAGCTCAGAAATGCAATTAAAGACAGAAGCGTTTATTAATCGGGGCACTGGCTTACGCTACTGTTCATATAAACGGTCTGGCTATCACTTACGCTGAAGGAACAATAAAAATATTCAGTACCTATTCTATTTCGTAATAGTGTATTTTCGTTTGCCCAGTGACAATTTTCGTTTGCCCAGGCTCAGAAATGCACTTAAAGGCATTAGAGTTTATTTACCGGTCCCTCCGACTAACGTTTTTGTTTATATAATCGACCCGGCAACCCCTTACACTAAAGGAACAATTATAATATTCAGTATACTATTTTGTAATAGTGTATTTTCATTTGCCCAGTGACAATTTTCGTTTGCCCAGGCTCAGAAATGCATTTAAATGCAGAAGCGTTTATTTACCGGTGCCTCCGACTAAGGTATTTGTTTATATAATCGATCCGGCAAACCCTTACACTGAAGGAACAATTATAATATTCAGTATGCTATTTCTCAATAGTGTACTATCGTTTGCCCAGTGACAATTTTCGTTTGCCCAGGCACAGAAATGCAATTAAAGGCAGAAGCGTTTATTAATCAGGGCTTTAGCTTACGCTTCTGTTTATTTAAACGTCCTGGCTACCACTTACGCAGAAGTAACAATAATAATATTCAGTATACTATTTCGTAATATTCGTAATAGAGTATTTTAGATTGCCCAGTGACAATTTTCGTATGCCCAGGCTCAGAAATGCATTTAAAGGCAGAAGCGTTTATTTACCGATGCTTCTGACTAACGTTTTTGTTTATATAATCGAACCGGCTACCCCTTGCACTGAAGGAACAATTATAAAATTCTGTATACTATTTCGTAATAGTGTATACCCAAAAGAAACAATGATAATTTTCAGTATACTATTTCTCAATAGTGTATTGACGTTTGCCCAGTGACAATTTTCGTTTGCCCAGGCTCAAAAATGCATTTAAAGGCAGAAGCGTTTATTTACCGGCGCCTCCGACTAACGTTTTTGTTTATATAATCGACCCGGCTACCCCTTACACTGAAGGAACAATTATAAAATTCAGAATGCTATTTCTCAATAGTGTATTATCGTTTGCTCACTGACAATTTTCGTTTGCCGAGCACGGAAATGCAATTAAAGGCAGAAGCGTTTATTAATCGGGGCTCTAGCTTGCGCTTCTGTTTATTTAAACGTCCTGGCTACCACTTACGCTGAAGTAACAATTATAATATTCAGTATACTATTTCGTAATAGTGTATTTTCGATTGCCCAGTGACAATTTTCGTTTGCCCAGGTGCAGAAATGCAATTAAATGCAGAAGCGTTTATTAATCGGGGCTCTGGCTTACGCTTCCGTTTATATAATCGGCCTGGCTACCACTTACGCTAAAGTAACAGTAATAATATTCAGTATACTATTTCGTAATAGTGTATTTTCGATTGCACAGTGACAATTTTTGTTTGCCCAGGCTCAGAAATGCATTTAAAGTCAGAAGCGTTTATTAATCGGGGCTCTAGCTTACTCTTCTGTTTATTTAAACGGCTTGGCTACCGCTTACGCTGAAGTAACAATAATAATATTCAGTATACTATTTCTTAAGAGTGTATTTTCGTTTGTCCAATGACAACTTTTGTTTGCCCAGGCACAGAAATGCAATTAAATGCAGAAGCGTTTATTAATCGGGGCTCTGGCTTACGCTTCTGTTCATATAATCGGCCTGGCTACCACTTACGGTAAAGTAACAATAATAATATTCAGTATATTATTTCATAATAAAGTATTTTCGATTGCCCAGTGACAATTTTTGTTTTTCCAGGCTCAGATATGCATTTAAAAGCAGAAGCGTTTATTTACCGGTGCCTCCGACTAACTATAAATGGCTGTCTCACCACGGGTACAGACAGCTGGGAGAAGAACAAAAAAAGGATGTACAAATCATCGCGTCCATAGAGTTTGCTTCCTTTTTTCTACCCTGATCGCCAAACATATGTTGCGGGCAGTAGATCTCGGTAACTAATGTAAAGGTTGTGAGGCTGGTGCCCTCTTCCTCTGATATAGAAGTACTTTTTGATTTCAGGTTTTATCCTAAGCTGTCTGTTAACTATAATATTAGAAGAATGGTCGAACGTTTCGAAACCATTTTTGGTTTCTTCTTTTTGAAGGTATACTAAAATATGTACGTTATAAATTATAAAAATTAGTAGTAGCCAGGCCGTATGTATGAACATAAGCGTAAACCAGAGCCCCGATAAACAAGCGCATCTGCCTTTAATTGCATTTCTGAGCCTGAGCAAAAGAAAATTGTCACTGGGCAAACGACAATACACTATTGAGAAATAGCATACTGAATATTAAAATTGTTCCTTCAGTGTAATTGGTAGCCGGGTCGATTACATAAACAAAAACGTTACTTGGAGGCACCGGTAAATAAACGATTCTGCCTTTAATTGCATTTCTGAGCCTGGGCAAACGAAAATTGTCACTGGGCAAACGATAAGACACTATTGAGAAATAGCATACTGAATATTATAATTGTTCCTTCAGTGTAAGGGGTAGCTGGAGTGATTATATAAACAAAAATGTTAGTCGGAGGCACCGCTAAATAAACGCTTCTGCCTTTAAATGCATTTCTGAGCCTGAGCAAACGAAAATTATCACTGGGCAATCGAAAATGCACTATTACGAAATAGTATACTGAATATTATTATTTTTATTTCAGCGTA
>BLKR01005583.1:0-77012 GCA_011170035.1 Teleogryllus occipitalis | reverse complement strand
TTCATTTCCATCTTAAACACAATTAGAACACACAAGTGGTGATTGATATTTTAAAAAATTAAATCAATGAAGATTTTTTTATATTTTGAAAAATCATGGCTGCTAATTAGAGAGCGTTTCAGACAATCGCAAAAAGCACTTCTTAAATCTAAGAAAACCAATCTGCCCCTCAGCATGTGCGAACCACTTGGCTGCCAAAGTGCAGTTCCAGTGAGTCCGCCCCAGTGGCCCCGTTCCCTGGCGGTGGCCCGTCCGGCAGACGCGCGGCCGCAGCTGATCGCGTGCGCGGCTGATCGGCGGCGTGCGATCCCTCGCGTGCCGGCGCGGCGCGCCAGGCGGCGACGCGACGCCCGTGGCCGCGCGCAGTTGCCTCCGGGCCCGCTTTTTCGCTCGCCTCTCCCGCCCACGCGCTCCACCGATTTGCTCCGGCGAGGGAATCGGATCGGCGGGGGTGGCATTGCTGATGCCTCGCGGATTTGGCGTGCCCCTTCCCGCTCCTGCCTCCCTCTCATCGACTTGCTCCTTCGAGGGAGTCGGGTTGGCTGGGGTGGCTCAGAGGCAGCGTTGCCGTTGCATCTACAGCGTCGTTGACTGGATAATCGCTTTGATTGATTCATTTTTTTTGTCTTTCCGGGCGCGGCAATTGCTGTGGTCATTATTCCCGTAAGAGTAGTGCATGTTTTTTCTCGGGAGATGGTGGTGATCTTTCCCCGCTGGATGACGAGATCGGGCGCTGACCTACCGGCGGCTAGTGGAGTTTCCCCCTAACCAGGACTCTCCCACCAGCAGGGCAGCCGCCCCAGCCGGGACAAGCTCTAAGCTCCAGACCGGTCTCCTGGAATATGTGGTAGTGTGGTGCATGTTAGTGTAAGTTTATGTGTGTGTGTGTGTGTGTGTAAGGGGAGAGGATAGCACAAGGAAGAAGAAGGAAAGATCGCGCGCGGTCTGTGGCCCGTTTGGTAGGGTACTGCTCCGGCATTCGCCTGGTGTTGATCGGAGAAACCACGGAAAATTACCGATCAGAGCAGCCGGCCGCTAGATTTCTCCTCCAGGAAGCGACTGAATTCGACCTAGCTGAAAAGTCAGTGTCGAAAATCCTGCCGCCGTCAGGACTCCCGGTCGGAGGCGCTGCAGTGACATCAGTTGATGCACTGAGCTACCGCTCCCGGTGGATAGTCGCAGAGACTGAGTTCCGGCAATGGTGGATTTACAACCACAGTTTTGACGATCATTTCTACCATAGTTTTGACGAAATAAATGCGCTCAATATAATAATGCCATAACCCAACGTTCGTTTTGAGAAAAAATGATTTTTCTGTTTTCGTTCTCGGTTTCTTTTACTATGGACAACTTTTTGACGATGGAATTTGATGGTTTTGCCATTTTCCAATACATTTGATATTTCAGAATATGATAGGTACACGACAAGAGTTCGACAGTCATACTTTTAATTGGAATGGCGAGGTCAGTTTGGATCTGCCGCTTCTATCCTGAGCGCCACAATTCTGTCATCTGATTGCTCTGATGAGTAGTTTTCCGGGCTTTCTCCGATTAATACCTGGCGGATACCGGGGTCGTGGCGAAACTAACGGGACGCGGATCGCGCGCTATCTTTCTTTTCACATCCTTGTCCCCTCTTTTCCATACACATACTCACAGTTTATGCATTGCACTACCTCACATGTCAGGAGACCAGTCCGGAGCTTCGAGCTCGTCACACTGAGGGAGTGCCCCACTGCAGGGAGATAACTGGAGAGGGAAACCCCGCAAACCGACGTGTAGGCCGGCGCGAAATGCCATGTTTCAGCGGGGGGAACATCACCTCCTCCAGAGATATAACACACGCCGAGATATTTCATGAAAACGACCATTAGAGCAGGCGGCCTCTATAGTTCTCTACCTTTTAGCTGCGGAGTAATTGACTTCGACCCACCTTCTTAGTTAATGTCAAAAATCGTGCTACCGTGGACTCGAATCTAGAACTAACCGGTCCAGTTTTCTTCAGTAACTACATACACTGGTGCAGTCAATTTATTTCATTGATGGCCGACATAAATAGTGGAGTCAGCAGCGACGGCTGCCACTCTGTTGGGATTGTGGGTACGAAAACCAAGAAAGATTAAACCTTGTGAATGTGACTGATTACGCGAAACCAAACCCCCATGAATCGCATACTCTCGCGTAAACCATCACTCTCAGATTCAAGGAAGTAAAGTATCAATTATGTGCACTTGATAGTGACATTTCTTCAGAGATATCAATAATTAGGAAGCTTTGTAAAACAACAACAACAAAAAACCGTCTGTTTTACTTTAAACAAACAAATTCTTCACGACCAGGTAGGGTACCGTTAAGAAACAATGAGAGTAGGACTCTTTAACAAGCTCAGTGCTCTGTTGTTTTCAAACTGACCGGTGGTTACTTAGCTCTCTTAGCGCTGTCGTCGGCTACCCTACAGGGGGCGTTGTCCTGCCCTGTTGGCTGGAGGCGTGCAGCTACTTCTGGCGAACCAACGCTAATTCATCGGCGCACGTCGTGTGTATGGGTGTGTGCGTGTGTGTGTGTGTGTGTAACTGGGTAACTGTAGCAGCTGCTGCGAACTGCTCTACTGCGCGTGAAATCGCTTCTACACGGTAGGGGTCGTTCGGCTGCTCTGCTTTTGGAAGCCTCTAATGCCTGTTTTTATTGTTCTCTTCTTTGGCATATTGCTCCTTCCGTGAAATAGTCTATTACTGCAGAAAAGTGTGTTACAGGGAGTTTGTTTATTTTTTCTGTGCCAAGCGTGAAATATTTCAGAATTTATAATTGGTATCGCCTCGCAATGTGCAAATTATATTTGTGTTCTTTGTGAAAGGTTCTTTAAATGTAGAAAACCAATAGTGAAGATAATAACGTGCATATTTTCGTCATAATTAAAATAAACTGCATTTACAATTTTAAAATATATTAAATCAACATTATAAGTTGATTATTAATTTTTAGGTAAAATTGAATAAGTAATTCTAAACAACTCGCTTTTTGTTATGACTTATTAAATTGTTAGTTATGATAATTCTTTGCATTGCAGTATATTTATTTACGTACTGTTCCTATTTGTCAAACTGTGAATTATTTTTAAGAACAACAAATACAAAATATTTTTTCTTTCATACCATTAAAAAGTACATTTTAGGGACTAATATTTATATTGTTTTCTTTTTCTGTTTTAGGTTAGTTACAACTTCTGTTTCTTGAATATGGATTGTTCTGTATGCTTCGCTATTCGTGGTGAGTGAACACGCAACACGATTATTCATGTTGCTGATTAGAATTTTCTTCAGATTGAACCATTGTACCCAAATCACTTTCTGAACCCAATGTTTTAGACAAAAGGATCGTGTTATTACGTCTTTGTTTTCTTTCGATTAAAACCTCTTCTTATTTCATTATTCTGTTCTGCAACATAGTTTTTGTGTAATTTGGATGTATTGATTTTCTCTTTCTAATTTTCACAAATTGTAATTTGTGCCAATAGCTCTATATTGATTTTTTATTCTAAGCATATACTTTAGGCCATTAAACGAAGTTAGGAAGTCAAATACCTTCCTGTCATGTTCAGTTAGTGTTTACTGACTTATTTTTACCTCTCTTTTAAATGAAATGTGTATTGTTCACACAATCCATTTTGTTACATTTACTTAACAAAACTTAAAAAAGCGGCAATATTATAGTTGGTACGAATAGCATGTATCCGATTTGTATCGTAATAAAGATTAGAAATGTGAAAGTACAAATGTAAAATCATTTGGAGGATAGCTTTTAACGTGAATCACAATTTACGAATTGAGCGTATTTACGTATTTCATTTCATACAGTAATTTTCTGATGATATCGTTTTCTGACCACCAAACTCCAAGTTTCTGAATTAACGCGTATAATTAAACACGCATGTTGGCACTGTAATCGTCATTGCTTTAATTTTAGTTTCTTTGCTGCTTTTTTAGTGTGACGTGAAAGTTTGGTGAGCAACGGAAAAAAAGAAGATAGTTCTAATGGATTGATTTCCTCGCATTATGAAGATCGGACATATTTCATAGAAATCACCCAGTGTAACCAACAGAAGCTTTCGACGCGCCCGTTACATGGATAACGGATATAGCGGATTCTAATATTTTTTCCTAGAACGCTTCATTTGGCAAGCATCATACCCGGTTCTTGCAAACGAGTTCACGCCAAGAAAAACTTCAAAATGTGCATCGATACGGAACACTCGATAGTAAAAACTTTTCACGCTATAATGCTTTTAACCTTACCTAGAAGACTGATGATTTTGAATTGCATTCACAAAGCTGTCTTCTTTGAATTTATAAAGAGTGACTTTTTATGTTTAATTCATCCATCGTTTTTAATGATCTGAATCCTAACTACATCTATTGTAATGGTACACAGACTTACTGCAAAGGAGGCTTAAATAAAGAAATGATTGGTAGGAGTGATCTTACATTGGGGATTGGCATTTTTTACATTAAGATATTTCGGCAAAGCAATCTCACGACTAGGAAAGAGAAAGTCGCGATATTTATGGAACCAAAAATACAGGTGTTTAAATAAGCGGACAATTTGTAAGTGATCATAGTAAATATATTTATCTCCTTTTCCGTCTCTTTCTTCTCCTCCTCGCCAACTTTATCATCGTTAACATGATCATCGCCATCGTGCTCGTTTCTTCTTTTCTTCTAATTATTTTCTTCTTATCTTTCTCTTTCTTTTTCCTTTTACTGTTCTCCATCAAAAATTTTCCTTTTTGCTGTAAATCGTCAGTTTCTTGTCATCCACCTTCCGTTTCTTGTTCTCCGCCTTTTCTTTCTTGTTCTCCGACGCCTGCTTGTGTTTTACATCTTCATCTCTCCATCTTTCTTTCTCTTCCTCGTTTGCCCCACCTTCGTTACACGTCTCTTTTTGCCACCTTTCTCCTTATTCTTTGGGATTGAAGTAAGACTATGGGCGCTGGTGGCCGCGGGGACGCGGCGGTGAGTCGTCCCGCCCGCTTGTTCCTGTTCCGCCTGCGGAGCGTGAAACCCGCCTGCGCCCCCGCTCTCCTCCCTCGTCGCCTCCGCCAGCGTAAGAAGCGCCCGCGCCTTCCGCCCCCGCTGCCCCAGTTGCATTCCGCGCTCCCGCCCCACCCTCGCCATGCCTCCGCCCTCGCCCCCGCCCGCGCCCCCGTCCTCGCCCACGCTTTTGCCCCCGCCATCGCCCTCGCTCCAGCCCTCGCCCCCGCCCTCGCCCCCGCTCTCGCCACCACCCTCGCCACCGCCCTCGCCCCCTCGCCTCCTCGCCCGCCCTCGCCCACCCTCGCCCGCCCTCGTCCCCGCCCTTGCCCTCGCCCCCGCCCTCGACCCCACCCTCGCTGCCGCCCTCGCCCCCGCCCTTGCCCCGGCCGCCCTTACGAAGGTGTCTCTCGCGCAGCTGCTGCCAAATGAGCACAAGCAGCGCATTTCACTGCAAGAGACCATAAGTCGTAGAAATAACAAATCTTTCGAATCTCCTAACAATGCGAATATTATTGTACGAGGTGCTATATGAAGACGGATTTTAGTTTAATTTATTATTATAGGTTTAGTGCAGAGTGTAGGTTTGGTTGAGTGTGTATTAATACTTGGACTACATATAATAACAAGTTAAGTAAATCATCAGTATCATCATTATCTGGGTAAAATTAAAATGGAATGGGATTAAATAGAATTAAAATGGTTGGAAGGAAAAAATGAAAAACTGGTAGAGATTATAATGTTAGTGAAAATCTCAACTTCGCAAGGCATTCATGAAATAATTTTGTATTATAATATTGTTGTAAATTTGCGAAAACTCGAGAATATAAGTATGACTTTTAAAAAATGGTTTCAAATTTAAAATAATTTAATGTTTAGTCATTAAGTCGGAATTTTTGCTTTTTTTTTTCCAAAGGCTGGAAATGTCTGGAAATGAAAATCGTCTCCATAATTTATTGAAACGTCAAGCGATGTTTGAAAAAAAATCCTCTCTTCCTAAGTTAAAAATAAAAATGGAAAGTGTTGAATTTTTGTTTATGATGAATCCGTTTGATTAAGAAGTGTACTATTAATAAGTGTATTACCAAGTAAATATCCCAAGATCAAATAGTGCATCACCAAGTAAGACTAGAATCATAACTTGCTCCTGAATCAATCACATATTCATTTTATTTTATTGATCTGTTTTCGTTGTCTTTCGAACTATTATATTTGACCATGTATAAAAAACAAAGAATTAAACTAAGAGAAATCTCTGTTAATTTTTTAGTACTTGTTTTTCACTGAGATTTACTCTGATTGTTCAGTTTTAAGTTCATTTATACGACTCAGGTCATTCGAATTTATTAAGCTGCGATTGTCTTTGAAGGGAAATTCAAACTCGCCACGTTTATCCTGAATGTTAACTATAGGTACTTAAGCGTCATAAACCGAACTATGCACCTACCAACAAAAAGCTATAAATTTGTATTTCAACATTTTTGTTAATGGAAATAACATTTGAAAGCTATGCGTTTTTTATCTCCTTTTTTTACTCTGCGATGCTACATTTTGAGCTCTAAAAACGTTTCCGTGTTCGTCTCTCCTCCCCAGAAAGAAAAAAAATACTTGCACTTGAACACGTTTATAGAGCAGGCGGCCCCAGAGACATTATCCATCGACTTTCACCACCTCCGGTTCTCACCGCCGTTGTAGGGCACGCAGAGGCGCTATCAGCGGGCGCCATCTGCCTCACCGGACGCGCCCTGTCTCTTTGGGGGCACGCGGCAAGGGGGGGGGCGTGGTGCTGGGCGCGGGGCGCGGGGCGTGGGGCGCGGGGCGGGGCGCCGGGCGTGGGGCGCGGGGCGGTGGGCGCGGGGGGGGGCGCGGGGGTGGCGCGGGGGGGCGCGGGCGGGGGCGAGCAGAGGGCGCGGGGCCAGGGGCGCGGGGCGGGGGCGCGGGGCGGGGGCGCGGGGCAGAGAGGCGAGGGGCGGGGAGCGGCGGGTTGAGGGGAGGGGCGTGGGCGACTCTTGGCGGGCGCTCTTCCGCGTTCCCAACGCGCGCCACCTCACACGCCCACCCCGCCACTCCCTCGCCTCGTCCCGCCCCACCCAGACCCTCCCTACCACGACCCCCGCCTCGCTACGCCCTGCCCCATCTCTTCAAGGCCCGACACTGGCAGACACTAGGGTCGGTTCAGCCGCTGTCTGGAGGTGAATTCCAGTCGGTCGATTGCTTTGGTCGGTAGTTTTCCGTGGTTTCTCTAACGAACTCCAGGCGAATGCCGGAACACTACCCTAAGAAACAGGCCACGGACTGCGCTATCTTTCCTTCCTTTTCCATGTCCTACCCCTTACGTCCTTGTCCTACACATTTACATGCACTACACTACCACACATGCCGGGAGACCAGTTGGGAGCTTAGAGCTTGTCCTGCGTCACCCGGACAGCCAAGAAGTCATCGACTCGAACCGCAGAAGCTTACGTGTACATTAGAGCTTGTCCTGGCTGAGGCGATGTCACGCAGGTGGAAGATAGGGAACAGGTAGGGATAAAACCCCTCAAGCTGACGTGTAGATCGGCGCCGGATCTCGCTATCACCAGAGGAAGATCACAGCCACCTCCTGTGATATAACCATTCACTATACTTACGGGTCTAATCAGCTTAGCAGTTGACGCACACTAATCAATCAATCCTGCCCCATCTCGTTCTTTAGTGTCTCTTCCTTACGACCTCCTCCATGATTTATGACCAACCCTGTCCCTTTTGCCCTTCTCAGTCACGTACGCCCCCCACCTTCCTGCGTGACCCTCGCCATTCCTTAAGTCTCTCGCCGTACGTTACGTCTAACGTAACTAAAGAGGTTGTTTACTCTATGGTTACGTCTCTCATCGACCGTTACGTCTCTCGGCGTCCCGTTCGATTCTCGCCGTCCCTTTCGGCCCTCACCGTCTCTTACGATTCCTTACCGTTCTTCTACGCCTTCGCCATTCTCCCTCACTGATCTTCTCCGCTATGCACCTTTGCCCATCGTTCCTCACAGATTTTTACCGCTCTTCTCAGTTCCTTACCGTTCACGATTCCTCTCCGTTCCTTACCATTCCTCAGCGATCCCTGACGTTTCCCTCTGTCTCTTTGAGTATCTCACTGTCACTCACAGTAGCTCACCACTTCCTATCAGCTCTCATCATTCCGCACCGTTCCATAAAGAAATTGCTAAAAGAAGGGACTGTTTTGATAGCTACTGCTGGCAACATAACTGCAATTACGTCCATTCGCTCAATTCGTGAATGTGTTTGTTTGCAGTTGGCTCACTTGTAAGTGGCTTCGACACGACCTCTTGCAATGCCATCGTCCGACATGACGTTCTTTTGTTTTGTGACCTGTCAAGCTGATCCCCTCTTACAGTAACTTCTCCACATCGTTCTTCACTTTCCTTCACCTCTTTTACTTTTATCTCCCTACTCCTCGTCACTCTGTAACCGTCTTCACAAAATAAAGCAGATTTATTTACGAATGAAAGCAGTATCAAACTCTGCGCATCTGAAAGCTCCAAATTTATAAACATTAGTTTGTTGAGTACAACAGTTATTCGGAATATTTGAAGTTCGGAAAACCAGAACCACTTTTCTACTTAGCTTAATTTTGGGTATGATTGTCGTACTTAATGGAACCAACTACCCACGTCATGATACGCTATGACATTCCTTGTGACAACGGTCACCACATTTTATAGGAGCACACGAATACGGTGGTTTAATTATCTTACGCTGAACTACAGTGGAAAGAAGTATCTTAGCAAATCGTGCGTACTCGGAACAGTGAACCCAAACTTGTACTATATGTCCGTGCAGAAACGCAGATGTGTGTTTCTGTACCCATTTCTCACAAATGTAGACATTACATCGAGAATTTCACAAGTTCTTCGTTGCTTTGTCTAACTGTCAACTAATTGTCAAGTTGCTGTCAAATACCGTATAAATATAAAAGTAGGTGTAAAATACACCATGACACGCATTTTCCAGACACTGATAGAATAGACACTACAAATGATTGTTCAGTACTCCACTTCAGTAGAAAGGTCGGAGACTGCAGCATGATAGTCTGTTCCCAATATGTACTAAGATGCCTTTGTTCTTTGGCCGACCTTTCAATACTCTTTTTCTGCAAGGACCCTTTTATTCTATTGGTAGAGAGAAACGATGAAGAAATGACAGACTGAAGATAAGATGAAACGAAAGTAGCTGCAATGATGTTGAAGAAGTCACGCTTCTTTCATATATTGTAGGTCATAACTCTGAAGTGTCAAATTGTTTGAAGAATCAGAACGTTCCATTCACTCGTCATACATATTAATATTTGACTGTATAATATAAATAATAAAATAGAATAATATTTAAACTAATATTAACTTTAAAGATAAAACGAGTTATTGATAGAGGGTCTCAGCTCTACTTTTGGTAAGGGAATTCCACATTCGCATATAATCCGTAACTATGTGATTGCAATGACTGAAGCATTTGATGTGTTTCTTAAAAATACACTATTTTCTATGAACTTCCTAGAAACACGCACTGCAAATAAACTTATGTTAGGCCGTTACATACTAGATGTAACATGTTAGAGAGTAAATATGCCGAGAAATAACGTATAGAATCATCCAACTTCATTTATCAGAGTCAGTGGTTACTCATGTAAAAATTGATCTAAACGTTCCAGTCTGCTATCAAGTGAAGGATTGAGCTCTCAGTTACGCGATGAATGAAGTAACCGAAACAATTGCTCTGGTAGCTCCGTTACCAGCAATAGCGTTGGATACGCAGAGCTCTTAAAACTGACGTTTCCGCTTTCTTCGCTTCGTTGTTTGGTCTTTCCATCAGCTCATAACAGGCACGCACTTTGCATAGTTAGCTGGCACTGGCTGGAACAACAATTCATCTCACACACGTCTGCTCCCAATTTAATACTAGCACCAGTACAATGGATGTTTTGTGTATATTCTTAACTGCTTTCATGCTTCCTGTTTTAGGTTCTTTTTTGTATTGTTCTACAGTTCATGTAAAAGAATGAAGAAAGCGTTCCATTAATTATAATAATTGTCAAGTGACCTTAAATGTTTTAGGAAAATTTGCGAAGTGGTAATTGAACTTGTCCTTTTGTTTTCCTTTGTATTATGATATTTCACTTCCTTCTAATTTTAGATAAAAGTATTTAACTACTGGGATGGGGAAATATAGGTCAGATGTAGTCCTTAATATTGATATCATAACTATGTGGTTGTGTCATTCACTCTCAAAGATATTCTGATGTATCAGAAAGGGCAATAGAAAGGAAGAAATTGAAATATCGCGAGAGACAAGTTAAGTCGATGTTTGAGGAAGAAGGCTTTGTGTGCGGGTTCGGTGAACTTGCACTCTTCTTTGTTCAAATTACAATGCGACTCAACTGCGCACCCACTTGATATCCATCTCGATGCTTCAAGTGCAAGAGCTGGAACGAACAATGATTATCTTCCATCATAAGGAGATAGTGACAAGACTTAACTCTCATTTCCGCCATTTCAGAAGTGATGAATACTACCTTTATGCAAAATAACATTTACTTTTAAGAGTGTTACACAAATATTAAGGCGATTACTTGAGGACTATTTATATAGTTTTTGAGCTTTGAAATAAATAGGTTATGATATCTATATAGAATGAGTACTAAATATACTACCTTTTATATCAATATTAAAATCTGAAGCTTTATTGCTCTAGATGCACTAAGAATAATATATTGTTTCCAAAAATATATTCTTTTATTTAATTTTAAGGTATCTAACAAATGTCAAATTAAAATATAATGAAGGAAAATAAGTGAATCGTATGCAGAGAAGACATAACGACATTATATGCTAGTAATGAATGTTTCGAAAGTAATAATAAGGATGTCTGTTAAATATCAATAAAATATAGTACGTCCATAAAATACAACTTGATGGATATACAAAATGCTATTTATAATCCATCGGAAGCGTTAACTGAGTTTTGATCTGATTTAATTGAATGAAAATACTTAACTAGTAGTTACTCGATCAAAGCAAGTGAAGTAAATGTTCCTGTATTTTGTCGGAAAAGGCGCTGGAGATTTTGCATTGCGGAAGCCGAAGTCCAAGACCTAGCTATTGACATTTCACCATCGAAGCGAGTCAAAGTGACCTTATGAAATTAATACATTTTTATCGGCAATTACCTTAACGTAAGGTTTCCAGATATTTTAGTAAATTGAGACTCGATTTAACTTGTTCTGAACAAAGGTATTTCTTGATTTTTTTTGTTTTAATTTATTGTTTGGAAAGTAGTGACATAACACCTTTCCAACTAACATTTCAACTGAAATCAAACAGCGTCCCACTATTCACTGAAACAACGTGACATACCACCTTACTTTATAGAAGTAATAATTAAGAGTTTCTAATAATTCTATAACATTATAAATAGATATTGTGGAACGAATTTGAAAATCCGGAGACTGTCCTCAGGAACCGAAGACGCCTAGAAATTTTACAACTACTTTATCAGAAAAAAATCCCGAATGATCTCCATCAACACCGTGCATTCCACATGCGATCTATCAATGCATACGCTTTAGTTGTCGGTGACAAGAATATACTTGGCGCGGTCGGCCGGCGGCTGGAGGTCTTCGCCGCCCATGCGGAGCGCACAGCCCATCGAGGCGCCGCCCTCGCAATGCCACCTCCGCCGCCGCCTTCGCCGCCCAATCGCGATCGAGCTGGCACGCGCGACCCGGGCGCCCGCGCGGGACCCAAATGTCAAGCGGCGGCGGCGGCGGCGAGGCGAAGGAGGCTGCGACGCAGACGCAGACGATGACGGAGGCAGTGGCGGTCCCCTAAGCGGACGCTAGGAAGAAGAAGAAGAAGAAGAAAAGGGGAGGAGGAGGAGGAGAGGTGGCTCAGTGCATCAACTGATGTGACTGCAGTGCCTCTGACTGGGAGGTCCTAGGTTCGAGTCCTGACGGCGGCAGGATTTTCGACTCTAGCTTTTCAGCTAGATCGAATTCAGTCGCTGTCTGAAGAAGAATTCTAGCGGCCGGCTGCTCTGATCGGTAATTTTCCGTTAATAAAACCGTCCTCTGATCGGTTTCTCCGATTAATACTAGGCGAATGCCGGAGCAGTACCCTAACAAACGCGCCACGGACCGCGCGCCATCTTCATTCCTCTTCCTTGTCCTATCTTCACCACTTACACTAACATGTACTACACTGCCATACATGCCAGGTATACATACAGGTCAGGAGCTTAGAGCTTGTCGCGGCTGGGGCGGTGACCCGCTGGTAGGAGATACCTGCAGCAACATCTACGAGTAGACAGGATATTTTTCTTCAAATTTCGAATAACAATATCCTGTTTGCCGCTATCATACGATAAATTTTAATTTGTTGCAGATACAATATTGTACACAGTCCCACAGACGTCACATCTTTAGTGAGTGTTCGTACCACTTGGAACAAGTATTTGGAAATTCGAAGACGGTTAAGTTCTGACAGTGGAGATAACTATACATCCTGTTGCATCTTTTAAAGTATTCGGTCTGTGTTAGAATTGGACAAGATGAGACAATTCTATTTGTTCCTGATAAATGCGGATTTTTATCATCTTGGGCAATTTTGATATCATAATGTTGTCTTCTCAACGCCGGATCTTGGGCAGTTTTACTTCTTCCAATTCTGGGTTCATTCTTCCACTTTTAAGCCACATAAATGATTGATCTTTATTGATCTGCACCTTGTCCATTATTATTATTATTATTATTATTATTATTACTGTTGTTATTGCTGCTCGATAAAACCCATAGAAGCTGTGGGCTGCCGAATGTGTTAGTAAGAGAACTGATGAGATGATGAATGAAATGGAAGTGTTAGGGGAATGAGAGGCAGGTGGGAAACGTGCCATTGCCCAGCGCCCACACTGATCGACCGGGGTTGGCACCCCGCCGCCCGAAGGTGGCAGGCGAGCCGCCGTCTGCGCTTGAGGCCGGCGCCGCGCCGGTCGCGCCGTGGAGCGCGCGGCGTCGCGCCTGGCTGCGCGCACGAAACGGTTTTACTTTCGCGCGCCGTAACCGCGGCGCTTCCTCCTCTGTGCCGCACGGCCGAGGCCGCGACCACCAATGCAGCGGAGGAGCACCTCAAGACGGTCGTTCGGGGCAGGAAACCGGCCTCATTGCCTGAGGGTTGGTTGTTTGAGTGGTTGTTAGTGATTCCGGGCGCGTCATTTACTGAGGTCATTAGTCCCGTAAGGGTAGTGCATTATTTGAAATATTTGTGCCTGCTTCGCTGCGTTGGCGAGCCGCAGTAACTTGTATACTACTCGCTTTTCACTAGACAAGAGCCGATCGCGCCCGAGTGCCTCCCTTTTCTCCCCTTCTTCCACGCGGGGATGGCTCAACAAGTAGGGGGCCACACCGGTGGTCCGCAGATAAGACGTGGACCAGGGGTCACTTGAGGAGAGCTAGTCTAGGAGGTGTCTGGATTGGAAATGATCTGCGCTAGGCAGATACTCTCACCGTTCACCACCTTTGGCTTACTATTTCTCTTCTCCTCTTCGTATTCTTACTCACTTTACATTCCTTCCCATTCTCCTCTTTTCTCCTCGTTCTTCCTTCCCCTTCATCGCGCCTCATCTTTATTATCCTCCTCCTTTCATTTATTCTTCTCTTCCCTCTGCTACTTCCTTTGCCTCCTCTTACTTCCCTTTGCCTTCTTCCTATTCTCATTCCTTTTTCTTGTCCTTTTCCTTCTTCATATTCTTCTTTCGGAGACATATTCTTACCTGAATGTCACCGTCGAGATTAATAAGGCATTCACTTTGCTTTCGTTTTTATTTACAACCATTTTTGCTTTCTGTGCCACTTTATGCATAGTCAGTATTTCCGGGATAGTTCTCAGAATACCTCATAAAGACCATAGTTGTCGTGTTTGGAGTTGTATAGATAATAAAGTTCGATACCTGTATTGCTTGTGGACGCGGCGTGTCTTGCCAGCTTTCGCCAGTCATATTGAAGAAAGAAGAGATTACAAAAGTGTTCTCAGTCACGTTTATTCCCATTCTTTACTTTAATATCATTAACAGATCTTTTATATCTCAATTTGTTACCTTCGATTTATTTGGAGCTTGCAACTGCTTCTGTGTCTGTGAGGTTGAATAATTGTGAAACTTCTTCAATTCTTTGTCTCCTCGTAAAACATCGAGAGCTCTACTGAACAAAATAAAAGGAAAATATCAACATATAAAACACTATGTTTTCTTCGAGACTGAATAGTAATTCCGGGCGCGCCAACGGTTAAGGTCATTAGTCCCGTAAATGTAGTGCATGCTTTATATGTTATCCTCACCGCTGGATGGCTAGATCCCACGCCGACCTACCCGTCGGCTAGCAGGTGTCTCCAGGTAGCACCAACCTAGTGTCTCCCACCAGTGGGGTCCGGAACAAACTCTAAGCTCCCGAGTAGTCTCTTGACAAGTGTGATAGTGTAGTGCGTGTGAGTGTAGGTGTATAAGGAGTGAGAATAGAAACAAGGAAAAGGAAGGAAAGATTGCGCGTGGTCCGTGACTCGTTTGTTAGGGTACTGCTCCAGCTTTCGTCTGGTGTTGATCGGAGAAACCCCGGAAGACAACCGATCAGAGCAGACGACCACTAGTATCCCCCTCTAGAAAGCGGCTGAACTCGACCTAGCTTATGTCGAAAATTCTGACACCTTCGGGACTCAACCTCTGGGATCACCTGGTCAAAGGCACTGCAGGGACGTCAGTTAATGCCCTGAGCCACCTTTGCCTGTTTTCCTACAATTTGATGAATCTTGATCTAGTAATACGAAATTGACAGATTTTCCGAATTTTTTTAGAACATTCTAAGAGATTGAGACACTTTTTTGGGGAGGTTAAACATTTAAAACTCGTTTTGGGGTATTTTAAGGATCGCTTTCAGGAATGTTCAAAAGTTCACGCAGAGCTTCATTCACGCACGATCCTCTTACGAACTTCACCGAGATGATAAATGGGCTACGTGAACTCAAAATTGCAACAGAATTTATGTGTCTCCCACGTGAGTGAAGTAATTTAACGAAGCAATTTACCGAACACGATGACATTCTGGGACCAGACAGTTAGAGGGTAATTACGACCATTTCCTTTACAAAGCGAGACTCGATTCGTCTACAAACACAATGACCACCTATTTATCTTTCTTTTACTAGATTTACTTCCTAAACTTGAAGAAACGAAACAATAGTGCTATTGAGGAGAAATGTGCGTTTCCTAATAGCAACAGTGCTGAAAAATAGGTTTAATCTTTCAAACGCAAAAATAATCTTTCTTACTTTCGAAAACATCCGTTAGAAATTTTCCAGCTGCGACCCATCTGTTGACCATTTTCGTTAGACCGCGTATGCTGTTCCAAGGGTCCGGTGAGAAGTCGAGAGAGAGTCAAGAATCTAATCATCCACAGCATGGCTTCATTATCGTTCATAAAAAAAACTCGCAACCGCGTTGCGAACATTATGGAGAAATCGCTGAGCGAAAGCCCAGCACAATGCGCCCCAGAGAGATGGCGTTCGGCCACCTGCTGTGAGCGGCGTGGAATCGGAAGCGCACGGACCGAGAGATCACCTGGGAAGTCGGCGAACGCCGTTTCCGCTCCAGTCTCCCTCGGTTACTCTCTCGCGGGGGGAAGAACGCACCGCGTGGCGTGATAAAAGGGACAGCGACGGCGGCGATTTCTCGCGGCGGGCAGATGGCGGACGCCATCTGGATTCAGCTGGTGGATAATGAATGGATACACCATTTCGTGGTTGAAAACGAATTGCTAAGTACAAGATTTTCCGAACTTACCCTGCCATTATTTTAATCGCTTATTCCAATTTCATTCATTCATCATTTGTTTATTAATAATGGGCGTTAAATATATCAACAAAAGAAAATTTCAAACTAGCGAAATGAAATAAAGTGCCTGCGAAACGAAATGAAGTATGTTGCTAACTATACTTTATTAGATCATAAGAAAAATGTGAATATAAGACAACAACTAAATATTTTTCAGCTCTTAGAAAGAGTTGAAAAACAGAAACAAAATTGGTACGCCCATATTGTAGGAATGAACGTCGGCAGACTCCCTAAACAAATAGTTTATTATGTACTGGGTGGCAAGAAAAAAGTGGTAGACCTAAGCCTCGGTGAATCGATGATATCAACGTTGAAGAGGACGCAACCGACCTTAAGGCCTAATCCTTGATGATGAAGAAAAAGACGACATTAATCATTATTACAATTTTCAAAATGTTACTCGTAGTCCTGTATATAAATCGTTTCTTAGATGCCAGAACCACGAGCGACATTTTGGAAATGATTATGATTATTAATAAATGAATGATGAATGAATGAAATTGCAATAAGCGATTAAATAAATGGCAAAGGAACTTCTGTCAATCTTGTACTCTGCAATTCAGTTTTATCGCTGCCTCAGAGTCTAAATTTTGGCTGCCCCAATTTTAGGGGCAACAATTGATATCAGCCCACTCACTCACCTCTGATCGGGAATCAAATTTCGGTCAATCCAAATGGTATTTTTGAAGGATATAGTGGGATTGATGGGGATTTTGTGGGGGCTCTCCTTGTTCCCTTCGTTCTCATACCACCATTGTTCCATCGTCATTCAAATCATGTCTAATATTATCATCACCCGTTCATCAAAATCATTCATCTGTGATATGGCTAAAAGTGTAAGCGCTGAGTAATGTAATAGAGAATACATTCTATATCTTTTATTCAGGAGTAAAACTGAATTCTTGGTCTTCAATATACGGCATGTCTAGTAGAACATTTCGATGACTAACGCTAATTTTCAGGACTGCCGACTAGTCCAATTTTGGCTCCTAGACGACATATCACACACACTTCAGGGCATTAGCCCGACGTGAAAAGATAAGCATTAATAATATACAGTCGGTTAGCGATGCGAAGTTCATAAGAGTTTGCGAGCGAAGCAGTGGGCGCGCTGAAGCAACAGGAGCGGTGCAACAGCCGGCAGCGGCTATGACTGTTTTTTCTCTCATATTTTAAATGTAGAACGTGGAGAAAGCGCGTCGACAGCTGTTGAGATGGGTGAGCCATCGGAATCGCACGCAGGTTGAACGTCCGCCGCCACCCCCGCCGCCCGCGCCGCCTCCGCCGCTCCGCCGCCCCCGCCGCCCCCGCCGCCCACCACCCCAGCCGCCCGCCGCCCCCGCCTCCCGCCGCCCCTGCCTCTCGCCGCCCCGCCTCCCGCCGCCCCCTCCTCCAACCGCCCCCGCCTCCCGCCGCCCCCGCCTCCCGCCGCCCCAGCCTCCACCGCCCCCATCCCCACGCCGCCGCCCCCACCGCCACCGCCACTTCCTTCGCGGCGCGAGCGCGCGCTGGGCAGGCGGGGCAGAAGCGCCAGTGGCTGGCGGCGCCGCTCCGGGTAGAGTCCCTTGATACAGAGAGTAGTGCAACCTGAACGCCCGCCGCCGTTTAATATCCTTTCACTGGAAAGCCCCGCCAGGAAGCATTCACAAGTTAAGGAGAAATGAGAGTATTCGGACGCATTATGAGGAATTTCGAGTATATTGTCATTGGTTTTCGGTAGATTGGTAGTTCCTAACTCACCCACAATACCGCTTAGTTCAACTGGATAAAAAATGCGGCAAGGGTGGCACCAAGCAATGCGCTACTCTCTGTATTCAGGGACTCTAGCACCGGGTTTCTCCGGGCGCCATCTGCAGGCGAGCGGCCTGCATCGCCGACGCGCGCGTGACGGCGCTGTGAAGAGCAGAATGACTAAAAGTTTAGGGAAATGTCTCTTTTATTCTAGCGATCTTATTTAATGGCTGATAATGTATGTGCAAGAATCATGACCAATGATGACATATGACGAAGTTTTATAATCTTCATTTTTGCTTTTTTTTAGCATCAATGCCTTTTTTGCATAAATAACCTTTTTTAGAATTATTGAACTTTTTTGCCTTTTATGTATTATTTTTATGTGCAATGCTAAGATATCAGAAAATCGGCCATGGTGCAAGGTGACCATGTATTACGAAATATTTAGTTCAAGACTTTGTATTTTAAAATACGTCAGAATTCCTAAAAGCATACCAAAAGTTGTTTTTTCTCCATTTCCCTAATTTCTTAAATTTCAGACATATTATGAGAACATAATCAATTGACAACACACCGAGAGCACCAACATTTTAATTGGAAATAAATGTAAATTCCCAAAACTTGTAAGTGTTACTAACGTTACACTTCTAAAATATATGCCAGCAGTCACATCAGTACATGTTGAAAAATCCATCTCCGCATTCAAACCGATTGGTCTCCCAATCGTTTCAAATTTAAAACTGTGATCCTCGTGAAGTTACTGGTACACATTGCAATACAAACTATCAAGAATAAAATGTACGTAAAAGAGTTAAAGTGTGTAAATCTAGTTTTACATTAAAATGTACGTACTTGTGTTGTGCATTCAAGTTTAAAAAATAATATAAACAAAAATTGCCAATAGTTTTTCATTTTATTGTGTATATGACTTATGGCAGTGCATTTTTTCTCCTTATTCTTGACATTTTTAGTGCCTTTCTTGAGACCTAAAAGGCGATATTTTAGTGCCTGAACATCCGATGTCTAAGAATGACGGAGGGCGCACGTGCGGAGGCAGAGAGCAGGGGCAGACTGGGCCTATAGTGCGATTTTTCCAACCGTGCCTCTGGCAGGTATCAGCTGTTGACGCTTTCATCCAATCGAGAGCTTGAAAGTCATCATAGTGACGTCATTGTGGTGACGATTAAGCTCCTGATTGGATGAATCCGTCTACAGCAAATATCTGTCAGAGGCAAGGTTGGAAAAATCCCACTATACAGCTCGAGACTCGACGGGGGTTGATTTTTCGGCGGTGACTAGATAGCAACATCGAATTCAACCGCTAGCTGTCTGGAGGAGACCCTTTAGCTGCTTTGATCGGTAGTTCGGTAGAACAGGCGAATCCCGGAGCAACACCTTAACAAACGGGCCATAGATCGACCATGCACTAAACTACCACTCATGTTAGAATATCAGTCGGGAGCTTAGAAATTATCCTTTTTGCGGTAGTGTCCCGCTAAGAGATATATGTGGAAACCCCCGCAAGTCGAGTGGAGTGCAAACCCCCGCAAGCTGATATCTAGTCGGCATTGGATCTCAGGCTCATGCGGGGGATGTCTCACCTACCGAGATTTAGCTGTTACTACACTTACGGATACTAATGAACGTAACAGTGGACGCGCCCAGTAGCACCACAAAATCAATGAATTATGCAATGGCTAGTCTTCGGAGGAACCTTAAGGTTGTCGGATCTATCCTGGTTACAAAACGAGTCTTATTTCACCAACACTTAGCTTTGCTGAATAAAGGAATGTAAACGGGATATGTTGTCAAATAAAATAGGTTGTTATGGGACGAAACAAGAAAGTAGATTTGCTGATGTGTGGATAGAAGGATATAAGTTTAAAAGAATATTTTGTTCGAAATGTTATGCATCACAAAAAATATTAAGATGTTAGAATGAACATAAAATGTTAATTCATTGTCATCAGAATTATAGATTCAGTATATATTTTTAACATTATTTCTTCATAATAATGCGAAATGAAATTCAGTGGTGTTTGTTACAAACATCAGTAAAGAAGAAAACCAGTCAAATATGTTTTATTAATGTGCATTTTATTATTATATCAATTCAAATGAGGATGATAATATAATATCGAGCAATCGATATTATATTATCATCGCTCGACCCTGAAAGTGAGACTTGAGCCGAGGAAAATTGCGAAAATATTGATCAGATCAACCGGCTTCTTTTATTCCCAGCCACACAGAAGCACCGTTTGAGTAAACTATTTTGCTGGAGTTGAAAAAATCTGCCTTAGTTGCGGCTTCAGCTCTTGCTCTACGAAACTGCACTTATTGAATTGCAGCATTCATGCCCAGAGCAAATACAAAAACCCTTTCATTTACTTGACCGCTTGGTCGACAGAAGGATCCGGCTCGCAGCCATCATCTGTAACATCCTTGAGAATGTACGACTACAACATATGACTAAATTGTTCCGTTTTTGAAAGTAACGATAATACTAAAAGGAAGATATTATCCGTGCGAAATACTTCAATATTTTCACCATTTTGTAACCAGTGTGAATTGTTCTATACGCTTATTGGGCCTTTTTCTATCCAGAACTTCTTCTGGTAATGTTTTTTCGTGATCAAGTTCACCATTTAGATGAAATATCGAGTAGCTAACAGCGCTGGCACGATTAGAAAGGGCTCCCGCGAAATGTGGTTTGCAGTGTGTGCCAAACGATCGAGTATTGAGTGCAGGTGCACGATTAAAATATGAAAGGCGAATGTAACCTTGGAAGGACGGCACAGAAAGCAATCAAGCCCTGAGTAAATATTTTTGCAGTTGAATATCATGACTCAAATTTCCCGAATCTAGCAAGAAATTTATGTTCGAAAATTAAAATGACCACGTTTTGTTTTTATTTTCATTTCCTCCCTTCAAGTACTACAGAAAATTTTCTAATTTTATGCCTACAAGAGATAATTATTCTTACAAACACCAGCCTATTCTGCATTTAGATGTGTTTCACTTCTTTTATGTTAGCACAGTACAGAAACATATCACATTATTTAAATAAATTTAGATTATATACATGTTATTGTTACGTTGAATTGCAAAGAAATATATTCTGGAATTTGATGACTCATTCGCAATTATCGCTTCCTAGAGAGTGACCTTTCGATAATAAGAACTTTATTCATCTTTTATTTCCAATTTTTTAAGAATCTAAAGAAATGATTGTGACGCTCTCTGGTAAAGGGACATTTCAAGAATAACTTACTCTTCGTAATTTACCCTTTCAAGTAATAAATTATAGAGAGATTGAGAAAGATCAAACGGTATATCATTGCCAAAAGGTTGAACCTATAATGAAAAAGACATACTACAGAAACAATAACGGATGTTATGGAGGTATACGTATAAAAACTTTCTGTGCATTTTCTCTAAACTTCCTTGCGTCAAACTTCTTATACTAAGAGGTGCCGTTCGAAACAATTACGTTCTTTTTAGTGAAGTGTAAGGAAATCCATCGGAGCAGTGTGTTCTGAACGGATGCCACTTTTTGCTCGTTTCGGTTGAAAGAGCACTGGCATGCCGCGTTACCCCTTTTCTCCACATTAGACGGGTCGTCTAATGAAGTGCACGGGCAACAACTTACGAGGCGACGCAAAAAAACAGAATGTCATTTACCTCGGATTTCCAACTACTTAGGGTTACGTTGTTTAATTAAATACTCTTGACCTAAGTAGAATGCGCTCTGACATAGTTACCGGCTGAGTTTCGTTCAAAGACAGCATTGCCGCTGACTCTGCAACGACTCCAACCGAGAGGTTCCAGGTTGGAGTCCCGACAGTGGGAGATTTTCGACTCTAGTTACATAGTTGAATTCAGCCACTGTCTGGAGGAATTCTGGCAGACGGCTGCTCTGATGGGTATTTTCCCATGATTATCGCGATCAATACCAGGGGGAAGCCGGCGCAGTACCCTAACAAACGAGCCAAAAACCGCACGCAATCTTTCCTTCTTCCTTCTTGTCCTATTCTCTCCCCTTACAGATTCACACTTACAAGTGCAAATTTTCACACAATCGCGGGCTGAGACATTGCCTCACCAGAGGAGATTCCTGGAGGGAAAAATCTCCCTCCAACCGGCGAGTGGATCTCATCATCCAGTGGGGAAGAAACTCCGCCGCCTCCCGGAATAAAAAGTTCTGTACACTGAGGAGACTAATGACCGTAGCTGTTGACGTGCCCAGAAACAATGAATCCGCGAATTTATCTGTCATAGTGGATGGAAGACGATACTACTCAATTATTGACATTCGTATTACTTTCGGAAAAGTTATTAAATATTCCTGTTCATAACAGAAACAAATAGGTAAATGTGTGACAAAGATTTAGTCAATATAAAGGAATGAATGTTGAAAAGTCGATCTGAAAGAAACATTTACAACGCTACTAATTTTTTTCTCATCTATTTTTACACTGATTAAGCTTTCCAATAATTGTGATTTGCTTGGTTATCTTGCTTCTGCAATATTCTTTATGTGCCTTGTGACACGTAAAATCTCATTAACATGAGCTTTAGGGTACTCTAACATTCTATTTTATGAAGACTACCGAAGAAAAACAATGAAATGACAGTCTTCATTTAATAGTTGGAACTTAACGTTAATTTTAAGCAACTTAATGGTAGCGTTATGAACCATTCAATGTAAAGAAACCCATCACTGTAACGGAATAGAGCCGGTTGCCGTAGTTATTACATGAAGGTTGCAACTGATGCATCTCCGTACACTGGGAGAGCCTAGATTGGAGTCTCGAAGGTGGCAATTTACGACGCTCGTCTAATAGGTGCTTGGGGCGAAGTCTGTGCCTAGATGAGAATTCTAGGTCTTCTAAGCGGTCGTTACCCCGTGTTCCTCCGACCAATTCCACACGAGTTACCGGTGTTCTAACTCTCATCCCTAGAACGGCCATTGAACTGACCCTCTTTCCCAAATTCTAAAAGTCTCCGGTAGATTCATAAATGCGCCAGTACGTGGATAAGGCATGAATGCTGAATATTGCAGTGTCTTCTAAGGGAGAGAGAGAGAAGGAAGGAGAGAAAGAGGAGGAAAGATAGAGATAGAAAAATAGAGACAAAAGAAAGGGAGAAACCACGGAAAACTACCGATGAGAGCAGCCGACTGCTAGAATTCTCCAAAAACTTGTTTAATTCGACTTGTGTAGATAGTGTCCAGGATCTGCGAAAATTCGCTATCGACGAGAAATGGAATCTTAGGACTCTCGCTGAACGATGCTTCAGAAGTATTGCCGCTGAGCCATCGCCGCCGATCAGAGAGAGAGATAGATAGAGAGAGAGAGAGAGAGAGAGAGACAGACAGACAGACAGACAGACAGACATACAGAGACAAAGAGATACAGAGAGATACAGAGAGAGAAACAGAGAGAGGTACAGAGAGAGATACAGAGAGAGAGACAGAGGGAGAGATACAGAGGGAGAGATACAGAGAGATATAGAGAGAGATAGGGAGAGATACAGAGGGAGAGACACAGAGGGAGAGATACAGAGGGAGAGATACAGAGGGAGAGACAGAGAGAGACAGAGAGAGACAGAGAAAGGGAGAGAGAGAGAAAGAGAGAAAGATATATTGTAATATATTGCATAATGGCTACCATTAAATTCGCTCTCAGATTTTTTTCTTGACACCCTCTCTCAAGTTCTTGCGGTCTTGTGTATCTTCCTCGTCCGTTAAAACCACTCTCATCGCTTGTGCCCCAGTTGAAGGCGGGCTGTTGCAAGAGGAAGTCATCAGTCTCTGGAGGAAGAGCGAGGGGCTGCGCACGAAGACGTCGCGGCGCAGTCCTGGGTTCCCACGCGAACGAGGCGCGAAACCGCAGGAAACGCACGGCGCCCCCCCCCCACCCGCGCTGAGCGCTCACTAGGTCACGCGACCGCACGCAACATCTGGACCGGCGCGGGGCCGTTGGGCCACGGCGCCTCTCTGGACGAGGATTCGATTGATTGATTGATTTTTTCGTGTTGCCGGGCGCGTCAACTGCTTTGGTCATTACTCCCGTTAGTGTAGTGCATGTTTTTTCTCGGAAGATGGCGGTGATCTTCCCCCGTCGGATGGCGAGATCCGGCGCCGAGCTACCGTCGGCTACCGGGGTTTCCCCCTAAACAGGACTCTCCCACCAGCGAGGCACTGCCCCAGCCGGGACAAGCTCTAAGCTCCCGACCGGTCTCCCGGAATATGTGGTAGTTTAGTGCATGTTAGTGTAAGAGTGCGTGTAAAGGAGAGAATAGGACAAGGAATAGGAAGGACAGATCGCGCGCGGTCCGTGGCCCGTTTGGTAGGGTACTGCTCCGGCATTCGCCTGGTGTTGATCGGACAAACCACGGAAAACTACCGATCAGAGCAGCCGGCCGCTAGAATTCTCCTTCAGGCAGCGACTGAATTCGACCTAGCTGAAAAGCTAGTGTCGAAATTCCTGCCGCCGTCAGGACTCGAACCTAGGACCTCCCGGTCAGAGGCGCTGCAATGACATCAGCTGATGCACTGAGCTATCGCTCCCGGTAGGAGGATTCTAGCGGCCGGCTGCTCTGATTGGTAGTTTTCTGGGGTTTCTCCCTTCAACGCTGGGCGAATGCCTGGGCAGTACCCTAACAAACGGGCCACGGGCCGCGCGCAATCTTTTCTTCCTCTTCCTTGTACTGCCCTCATCCCCTACTAACACGCAGTTACTATCACATGCACTACACATGCCGGGAGAGCAGTCTCGACTGTGGCGGTGCTTCGCTGGTGGGAGATGCCCGGAGGAGGGAAACCCAGCAAGCCGACGTGTAGCGCCGAATCTGGCCATCCGGAGGGGGAAGAACTTCGCCACCTGCCGTGATAAAAATTCGCACGACACTTACGAGACGAATTACCGCAGCAAGTGACGCGCCCGGAAGCACGAAATAATCAATCACGGACCACAATCTGCGGAGACGGGAGAAACATGGAGCAGTGTTGATTCCTCTAGCGGGTTTAAAGAAAATTAGGGCAGTGTCTCTAACAGGGTGCTCTAAGTCTTTCGAACTTCGTTCAGTCGCTGTGTTGCCGAACGTCCTGCAGGTGTGTCGGGCAGATTCATAGATTAGAGCAATGGTCCGGACGGCATCACTGCGCTTCTTCGGGAAGAAATAGTTGGAGTCAGGTGCGATACCGTTACAGATCAACGTAAACAATGGAGAACCTTTCAGGCTAATAATTCATTTACTATAACCACTTTTATTACATATATGTAAACTGAATCGGTATAAATATGCAATTAATTAATGTTATGAAATTTTTATTTCCAAACTTTGGATCTGAACATTGTTAGTAATTCTGTCTAAATCAATATTTCTTCTTTTTTTAAATAATATTTATCAGCTGAACTTTATTTTCCTTCATTTGTCTAATATGCTGCAGGAATACAAATTGTTCTCGCTATTTCCGCCAGCCTAAGATAAACTACACCTTTCATTCCCACTATTTTACGTAATTTTCACTCATTGTTTAGACGTTTTATCTTAGGTTAGCATTATAATGTTGCGTTTCATACTTGAAATCATGACAAGGTCACAAATACCGAGCATCAGACGCTCGTTTTTTCTCGACCAATCGCTTTTCTCGCGTGACGTCCAGCCGTTCGAAACCTTATCTTTCTGGGATCCCATCTGCATTAACTACAGTGACTCTCAAGCGACATAGTCTCGTGCTGGACTCTAATCTACACACCACCGTCACCTTCTTTTGCGTGAAAGCGCCTGTTCGTCGGCTTAATTCATGCGGCAAACAAATGGACCTCTGCCAGCTGGTTGGCATTGGTCGACGTGATCAGTAGCCCAAGCCCGGCGCCCTCCGCGCCAGCTCTAAGGAGCCTCCCAAAGGCGCCTCACACTTGGTCATTTTTTTGATTGTTCAGATTAGTAAGAACTGGTCTAAGCCGTCGACTACCTTTCTGTCTCTCCTTTTCATTCTGGTTCATGTATGTGGAAGGAATTAAATGAATAGGCTATTGGATTTTTCCGTAAGATTTTTGTGGCGCACAGTTAAGTTAGACTCGACTATCCGAATCTCTCCTTCTCCAGGACGTAAGTGCACAAACATGCTCTGGAGCGTCTTTATGAGGCGGCGATAGTCTATTATCTATATATTTCAACGACACAACTTGTGGGACTTGAAATATAATAAAGTATTTGTGAACATCAAAAGTGTTACATTGCTAACTGATGTGAGGCCGTATTCTATGATAACTTTTTAAAGTTTGATTGATTGATTTTTCGTGTTTCCGGGCGCGTCAACTACTTTGGTAATTAGTCCCGTTAGTGTAGTGCATGTGTTTTTCTCGGAAGATGGCGGTGATCTTCCCCCGCTGGATGGCGAGATTCTGCGCCGACCTACCGTCGGGACTCGAACCTAGGACCTCCCGATCAGAGGCACTGCAGTGACATCAGTTGATGCACTGAGCTACTGCTCCCAGTCTTTTTGAAGTCTTTTCAGAAATAAACACCAAGGCAAAGTACTAACAGAAGTATGTACAGAGAATTGGCGAATCAAGGGAACCGTGGAGGCTACGGCATTCAACATTTGATTTGTAATTTCATCGAAATTTGTCAAAACAATTACCACGTACCGATCATATCTGATCACTTTAGGATTTTCACTAAGTCCGGGTGGACGGCATTTCAAAAAGAAATGCACGTTCTAAAAAATGTGTCATTCTTCTTGTAGGAATATTTGTGAGGAGAGGGTCTGAACTGAAATTGTCCCCTCTTATTGGTGAATTCTAAACCCGCTCTCGCTACAGAAAGTATACTCGTATTATTTACACTCATCTGAACAGTGGTAGAAACACAAACCGGACAAAGCGGTCAAAAATACCCTGGAATTCCAAACCCCGAGTGTTGGAACATAACATGCCAGTTCTCCCCGTCTTGGAGAAGATATAAATAATACCCTGGAATTCCAAACCCCGAGTGTTGGAGTAGGTATAAATAATTAACGTAGGCATTTTAGAATACTTAAGATCAAAAAATAAAGAAATTGTGTCATCTTCAGTGAAAGCCATGGAAGTGGGGGTGGATCCATTAGTAGTATGGGCTTGATGGGTCATATTCAGAGACCTGGCAATCACTTGAGCACCATAGGCGTAAATGTGAGTCTGGCATATAAACTTCCGAAGTCAAGACTGTTGACTATTTTATTTGGTAGTACTGAGAGACAGACAGACAGAGAGAGAGACGGAGAGTTAGACGGAGGGACAGACAGAGAGAGACGGAGAGACAGAGAAGGAGAGAGGGGGAGAGAGGGGAGAGAGGGAGAGAGACGGAGAGTCAGGGAGAGGAGAGAGGGAGAGAGAGAGAGGAAGAGAGAGGGAGAGAGGGGGAGAGAGGGAGACACACACACACACACACCTTCCTCACGATCGGCATAGTCCATGGTGGAAGTGTTCAATATCCAAAATGAACTGATTATGGCCGATAGTAGAAAATAAAATATTCTAAAACAAAACTTGGACAAAATCTCCAGTCTGACCTTTACGTGCCATTTGTCTCGTAGACTGTTGTTCCGCAGTCGGCTGTAATTACGTGACCCGGTGGCCTTGTCGCGCTGCCGGAGACCCTGTGCAACAACAGAGTGCGAATGCGGAGGCAGACTCCGACAAATAGTAATTCGATTCTTATGTTCAGCGGTATCAGTACCTATTATGTAAATACAAGATTGCGTTTAATTGTTTCTTTCAGAAATATTCCAGTTTCTGTTTTTAAATATGCAAAGAGCATGTTGTATTGGGAAGAATACAAAGAAACTAGAACTTAAAATAACATAAAATACACAATGTGCATGTTCTCCCAAAGATGTCAGGATCTTTTATTCGTTTGAATTTTCTCTGACTTAATTTATGAAAACAAACCATGCATTATATTATCAAAAAATATTGCAACTATCTTCCATTTAAATTCTCTTCTTTATCAATTCTTCTATATTTGTTTCAGGAAGTATGGCATACTTAAGCTTGTTTTGCTAACCACAGTGAATTGGTATGTCTGACTTACTAAAGCAAATACTGTACTTTCTTCGAGAGTCACTACAGCACATTGCTTCTCTCAGTTCCTTATTTTCTTTTCTTTCAGTCTCAAACCTAGTCATCACGGAGAATATATATGTAGAAATGAAGAGATACAGAAGAAAGTAAACAAGTTGCATACTCTCTTCCTGGAAAAGTTGCCATTTTACTTTTGCATGTGTCATACTTTGTGAAATTTTCAAAACTCGAGGTACTTACGATAATTTATTTTAAAATGAACATAGAAAACTAGGAAAAGTCGAGTAGAAATGTCTTCGACATTTGATAACCAAATATACAAGTGACCCATACAAATATTACTACGAAACATGTTTATGTAGGAATATAGTAGGAAAAAAATTAGCATCGTATAAATATTTTTAAAGCGAAACCACCGAGACATTCGTTAATCGAGCAAAAAAATAATCGAAGTTCAACATTCGTTGGTCGTTTTGGCATTTCGGTGCTTAATGAAAAGAAAATTAATTACTTCGAGTACAAATTTTTAACATGATTAGTATATGGGCTGAAATGGATCTACTAGAGCCACATGTTTGTATCCCCGAAAAGAGAAATCTTTTTCAAGACTAATTGAATTGGAATTATAAATTTGCAAGTAATTTCTGGATCGTATTAGATATTTTGTCCACATTTTATTTTTGACAGTCATGTATGGTACATAGTGATAGTAAAGATATTGTAATTTCTGGATATCTCTAGGCCAAGACGTCTTCCTCTTGTTACTAAAAACCGATTTATTCAAGTTAGAGAATGTGTTATGGACTAGTGGATTAGGTCAGCTTGACATAATGCGTTCATGTCATGTACTGTGTTCAAGATATCACTTCATGTGTTTATTTCTCTCTCACATGATTCATCCTGCCATTTAGAGGTGACGATCTGTTTGACTTCCCGATCTCAATTCCGATCAATTCACACTTTTGTGCTTCCGATCAATCCTCACTTATTGATTCATCATTACAGTAAATGTGTGGCCATTTAAGTGGGAGTAAATTTCATAAAATAAACAAGTTTAAATTAACATATTGTGCTCTAAAATGGAAGATAGGAGTTTTAGACAATTCAAAGCAGTATTAAGATATTGCGAGGAATAATGAATTAAGTCTTCGGATGACCATCTGAGAGATCCCGACTTCTTCTAGCTCTTAATTTTCTGTTTTCTCTCTTATTGCGTTCAGTGATAGGAAATTATCAAAACATGAATAAATAGTTTGGCATTTAAACGTTTTTCATCATGTCATTCCTTACACAAAATACGATCTGCAGTCCGCATATCGTCTACAACGATCTCGACTTCCTTAGTCCGCCCGGAAGCGATGAAGGCGCTAGCGGCCAAAGGGAAACCAACGCGCGACCGGTTTACGTGATGGACTTGAATCGCATCCGGCGTTCGACCGTTCAAAGCGGGCTGGGTTCCTGGCGCTAAAAATAAAATAAAGAAGGGGCGACTGGCACAAGTAGGGCAACTGGAGAGAGCGAATCCAACCAACAGTGTAAGTCGATAAACCTTGCCATACACTTTTTTTCATCGCTAGATATGTATAATATTTTGACGAGCTATTTACTTAGAATGCGACATATTTGACAAGATGTCCCTTGGGGAATATGTTAATAAATTTTCATCGTGCAATTCGGCCATAAAAATTTAGAAGCTACGCGATGATTTAAACAACCCACAGAAATAAATGTATATATTTTTGTGCACAAACAAAAATATTACCTACATACATGTACAATACAAAGTAATGTACTGGCATTCATACAGAGGTTGATTTATATTCAGATTAATTGGGTCGCTGCCACAAATACGATGCAAAGGCATTTTAATCTTGTTTAAAAAGTGACCAAGTATTTTTCAGTAAAAACTTGGAGAAGTGCAATAATGTTTATTTTAATGTTCACGATCCACATATTTATTTAACACATCCCCAGACTCCTACTATTTCATAAATTGTTCAAACTCATCAGAAACGATACTTTGAAATTTGTTAACACATTATACTATACACTTGATCGCAAATTTCCAGAAAGCGTAACTCGCATTGACATTTCTTCACAGAATTCCATCGCTGCATCATCAAAAACGTATGATTTTTCACCAACTTCCCTGATCAAGGAATGTGGGGTAATGAAAAGCGAGCCCTGGTGAAAGGAGCGGTTTTGTGAGGGCAGCTGTGATCATATCCTGTTGCATTTAACATGTAGCCAGCGTTATGGTCTTGACTGGCAGTTTTGTTTTTCACCTCGTGAGGGACTGCCATTATGGCTACGTTCTTTGAAGTTTTGGCGAGAAACTACTTGTAAATATTTGATCGCACGCTGAAGGTATCTGAGGGAAAGTTGTGGATACTAATAGGTATCAGAAACGTATTCATTAAATACTACAGCGATCTGTTCGTATAAAGAAATCACAAGGTACTTAGCAAGTTTTCGAAAGTTGAAACGAATTTAATCTCCATCACAAGTTGTAATTAACAGTTCTGGGAAAATTTTCATCAGTAATAGGAAGCAAGTCGCACAATGATATTACTATACTTATAGTAATTAAAGGCAAAGTGAATAATGTAATTTGGGGCAAAATGATTAAAGTAAGTTTCGAAAAGGATGTACAAGTGCAAAATACATAAAATTCATAAAAATGAAATTTTAGTTTTTTTAGTATCAAATCACTACGTTATTCAGTTTCTAGATAGAACAAAAAGCTATACTGAACCCAACTTTAGTTTTATAAATATCTTTACACCGTTTTTAATTTACTTTAATGCAGTTTTATCCTTTTAATAATTTGAAGTTCAGTCGCACTGCTTTAAACCGGAGCAAAATGAAAACAATTTTCGGTCTGTATTCAAATAAGTTTCCTCATTTCTTACTTATCTCATTCTCACTTCTGCTGGCGATGCATTTTAAGGCGTATTTATAGAACACATATAAGGAATGATAAATCCATAATTATTACATAATTATGTCTGCTTAAGTTGTATCAACAAATGTGTGAAGATTTTACTTTTCTCCCATTTGTCACATACAGTTTTTATCGTTTGTTGAATATAAATTAAATTAATCACGTTTTTATCATTGCTAATTGCTTTATTGTTAAACCAGTAATTTATGGAACGTAGATTCAGATTAATGATTGTAGTGTAAGATCACGTTCTTTACAAACTATTTCAATCAATCGTGATCAATGTTTCCCATAGATCCTTCTCAAATTTCTCTAAAGATCCTTACTTGGGCTTTACACATTTATCTCCTTGATGTAGAAAATAAACTAAATGGTGAATCAAAATGAAAAACCAAGGGTCATTGAATCGGATCAGGGAATGAGGATTAGTTCATTAAACTGATAATGACAATGATCTCTCTTTTGAATAAGACACTCTCACTTTTGACAATTATTCAACAGAGGTGGCGAAAGTGTAATTGTACGTTGCTGCTCCACCTAGCGACACTTTCGAGCGCGGTCCTCGGCCAAAAGGATAACGCCCTCCCGGGCGAGAGTTTTGGCAGCCTCGCCCACGCCCATCGAAAGTCCACCGCCGCGCCCTCTGACCGGCAATTGGCAGCGCGAGCCAATCAGCGGACGGAACCATTCCGCCATTCATTTAGGGGTTCCCGACTTGACTTATAATTTACACATGTTACGCAACACTTACCATCTACAGACGCATTGTTCAAAATACGATTCATCGCAAAATATTGAGAAGAGGTAAAAAATAACTTAAATCACCTTTGCTCAGTTAGCAGGACATACAAATAGATTTACGACACCGTGTCTTTATGTTCGGGAAAACACGCTTTTATTCATCGAATTTTTCAAAAAAGTCTGAAAATATAGGTAGTTATGCAAATGTGCGCAAAGATAAGTTCCTATTTGTATTATCGGCAATCGCTACACATCTTAAAAATTTCCCTTTTGCACAAGAATAATTTTATTTAGATCAATACCTTTTTTTTCGCGCCCAAAGGTAAAGTCGTCTATTATATTCATTCTGACTTGGGAACTATCTTTATTACCCTTTTCTTAGTAAAAATATAATATTTTCTAAGCATAGTTGTTGGCGAAACCTAAAAATGAAGATGCTTCTCTTTCCTTCTACGGTGACGATATGTACTAAATGAAGAGATAAAGAAGATAAAATCGATTTCGGAACCAATTAGATGAAAATTTATTGAACTAAAAGCATAAATAATGCAGAAAATTAGAGCACTGCAGCTGTACATAACGTACAAGAACTGCTTGCATTGTGATTGCAAAGCGTTACTTTATTTATATTTTAAGAATTTCATAAAATGTATGAAGGTTATTTCAAAATTACAACCCATTTTAGTGAGATACTAAATAACATTACAGTTTGATTCCAGATGAAAATAGATCACAACACTGACAAGTCCGGATTATTGAGTAAGATGTCATTCATCGTACTAATGCCTTTGCAAGCTCTTAGAAAGGCGTTTCTTTTTTTTTCTGGTCTGCAGCATGACATAATTCACACCCAAAGCAAGTTTGCCATCATCTCAGTGCATTAATTCTATTCGGAGCAAGGCCGGCGGAACGTTGCAGCATGGCAGTGTCCTCATAGCTTGTGTTGGCAATCCTGCAGGGGCTGCTCCCCAGGCGTGGCGCGTGGTAGCTCGAGAACCGGAGATGGCGTCCGACTTTCGGCTACGTGCTGTCGAAGGGTGGGTTGCAGCCAACACCCTTCCTTCACAGCGATGTCGTTGTGGTTACGAAACTAAAAATTGCGTACAAGCGTGGCAGTGGATTGAGTAGCATACACGCAATTGATATTTGGTAATCTTTGTTGTCTGAAGGTCATTTGAAGGTACTTTCGATATTCAACAAATAATATTTTATTGTTATATCAGTGATAGTGTTCCAGAAAGTCTGTAGCAATTATATTATTGGGAGAAATCAGTTTTGTCATGACCTGCAAAATGCTCTTCAACAGCGCAATGTAAAATATGATTGGTTAAAATTTTTGTTGGTTGGTTGGTTAGTTAGTGATTTTGGGCATGTCAACAGCTTATGTTATTAGTCCTGTAAGTGTAGTGCATGTTTCTCCTCGGGAGATGGCGCTGATCTTCCCCGGCTGGATGGCGAGATCTGGCGCCGACCTACCGTCGACTAGCAGGGATTCCCCCTAACCAGAACACTCCCATCAGCGTGGCACCGCTCCATCCGGGACAAGCTCTAAGCTCCCGACCGCTCTCCCGGAATATGTATTAGTGTAGTGCATTAATTTTTTTGTGAATAGTAGTTAAGAGTAAATATTTACAGTTCATCGCCGGACAAAAGGGAAATGACTCCAGAGAGAAAATACTTGTATAGTTTTCCAGAAAGATGAAAGTTCCTAATCAATACAAATTACTTTAAAGCTTTGAACATGCTCAAACCGAAATTAACATTTTTGCTTTGTTAACCAATCATCATTTCACACATTTCGCATTTTCTAGTTGTAAACCCTGAGGATTGAAATCTAGTTATCTTACATAGTGTCAGTTTGCTCTAATTGTAGATGAATCATTACAGAATTGTGGGTCTCGTATATACATTGAATACTATAGACTGTCTCAGTATGCATATTACAAACTTCTAGGCAAAGTGAGTCAAAGGAGATCCCCAATAAACATACAGAGAGAAATTTCATACAACGGTTACACATGTGACACGTCCCTTGATGGAAAGGTAGCCCATCATGCATTAGTGTTCTGCAGATCCTGTTCTGACTCAGTCAAAAAATGTCGTGGAGCAGTGAAACAACAAATCATGATGGGTTGCCTACCTGCAAGGGGCAAATGTCACATGTCTAACTTCGTTATACGGAATTTCTCACCAAGTTTTCTTTGGTACATAGTTATTATCCTACCCCTTACATTCCCTCGATTTTTGTATCATTTATTCTGAGATGTTACGAACTTGGTTTTCACAGAACAAAATCTTAAATATTTTGCGAAATATTAAGTTGTGTTGAATTATAAGTTAAGTTTGTGTGCATTAAAACATGTTTCATTAAAATAAATTGATTTCAAAAATAAAAAAATCACTTCAATTTTAGTCCTCAATTCATACGGAGTATTTCAATAGTTTAACAAGGTATACCTCTACCTACATTTCTTGCCTTTCAGCAAACAAAGGGTTTTTGTGTTGCATCATCTGCTTGCAATTTACAACTGAAACTTCCCTCCTTACCCTAAATTGTCGACCTTCACATTTACGCTAGATTTTCGCGAAACTTTCACTTGACATCACAGACTAATTCCCTATAATATACTAGTGTAGACGTCTTAACTCAACATTACATCAAATATTGCTTCACTATTCGTATTAAGATTGTTGTACAACATAGATTTGTTAATCATTTTTTAAAGAATTGAATATAAAATGTTTTCTGAGAAATTAAGTACCCGCATTTTTTAATTGATTAGGTTTTAAAATAGCACATTAAATTTCTGACTAGAGAATGCACAATGCTTTACAAACGTAATCGTTTTGTAAAATGTTTTGCACTCCTTGTAAAGTATCGTACATGAACTTCACATGAAACATTAATTTGGAAGAATTTGGAGGGAACAAGATTGTTACATTCAGAAAGGTAAAGTGCGCTACATATTTAATTTTATACGTAAATTGCGAATATCACAATAAAAACGTCATATCACGTCACATTTTTTAAATATACCGTATCTTTATACCTTATCATACAATATTTTGCTATTAATGCACTCATACCGTCGCAACCAACGCTATTTTCCAAATCAAAGTGAAAAGACGCCAACCTGTATGGCCGTGGTGGCTAAGAGCGAGTACCTACTCGGCGCTTCGGTCCGAAGGGTCGCGGGTTCGAGTCCCACCTTGGGCATCGTTGTTTGTCCCTTGACTTTGTATGTGTTGTCGCGGAGGGCCTCGCGTTCTGCTGACCCCAGATCAGAGGAGCCTGCAAGTGTGTTTGTCTAGTGTATGGTCGAATATGCGTCCCATTGGGACGTAAAGGGTAACAGGCTGTTGGCTGGATAAAAGCCCTAGAAAAAAAAGTGAGAAGAGAAAAACACGTATAAAAACACACAAGGAGAAGAAGGCTGCGAAGAAGATGAAGCCTTTACAAATAAACCGTTTTGCCCATCCTCTTAAGGTCGTTTGAAAGCCTGCCGAGTGACTCATACCGTCGCAACCAACGCTGTTTTCCGAATCAAAGTGAAAAGACGCGAGCCTCTTCTGAGAAAGCCTCGTTTTGCGCGTCGCGTCCCATTCGCAGCGTATAAGGCCGGCGGCGGCGAAAGAAAGTTGAAGGCGGTGGCTGCGGCGTGCGTACGCGCCTGCGCAGTGAGTCAGCGCGGCCATGATGCCCTGCTCGTAAATGCGCGCTGGCACAACATTAGCAACCGCTGCAGGAGCAGGAGCAGGAGCAGGGCACGACAGGGCATTTTGCCTACAAGCAAAACAAACAGTGTTGCGTAGGGACCCCATCCATGGGGAGCCGCAACCCCGGATAGTTCTTTTCTTCGAAAAAAAAGTGTTTTTTTTAATAATTAACGTTAAATTAGTTTAAAATATTAATTAAGTTCATATTATTTTTCTCAAATGAATGGATAAGTTGTTTATCGGAAACTCCAACTGTTCCCAGGCCGAATTTATAGTGTTTTTACTTTCTCGCCTGCTGCGTTATTGCGAAGTAAAAAGGAAGTATTGTCATGCTGTGGCGTAAAGTGACAATTTTTGCCAGAAAAAATCGAATTGTATTGTGAGGTCCTTATATTGAAAAAGGGAGTAAATATTTTTTTCTCTATAGGCTCACTTAGTAAACTTCTTCCTTTAACACTTGGTTACTCAGAAACCATGTTTTCTGAGTCCTCGATACCAAAAAACTGGTTTACTTCAAAATGCTTGTCTTTCTGTCCGTCTGAGGTCAACACTTGAGGCTAAACCGTTCAATTGTCTCTAAAATGAAATTCCCCGATCGTTATGGCAGAACAGGATGCCTTGTGAATATGAAAGGAATTTTTTGGGGTACATTAGACCCCATGGGCCACCTCGCCTCCCCCAGCCCTTGAATACGCCACTCTTCTTAGTAAACGAATTGACTAACCCCAGATGTGAATAAACATTGTTAATTACTCTCAAGTATTCGAATTCATGTGGATGGCGTTGGCACATTTGGAGCAAGACCATAAAGACTCAGTTCTTCGTATAGCAGTCTGCTGCTTACATCATCAGTAATCTCCATATAACGTATAATCTACTCTTCCCCCTCCGTTCTCCAAGTCTCCAAACACGACTCGCCACCGTCTGTCTGCCGCCGTTTCTTTCCACCTCCCCCGCGGCCCCTTGGTCACGTTCCCCTCTCGGCTTGGCCTCCCCCCCCCCACGACTACCCGAATCTCTCTCCCTTCTCCTCACGAAACCACCTGCCCGGCAACTGCGATCGGGCGGCAGGTGGGGAGCGGCGAAAGTTTGACGTAATGATTGCCCGGGTGATGGACTTCTTTTTGAACGCCTCACGCGTAGCCTGGGGTGTTGCTCCATTAAGTCCGTTTGGAACTGTATTGAATTGGATAGAAATTGGCTTGTTTCAAACATGATATTTTGACCGTGGTGTGTAAGTCTTTATTTTAGCGTGACTTGCTATTTAATTTAATCTTAGCGGACAATAAAATTCACCAGCAACTAACGTAGCATTTTTATTCCCCTGGAATACTCAGGGTTAACAACCTGTAAACGATCTCCATCAGAGATGCTGGGCCAACAACTTTTCATAGAACGTCTTGTAATACTTCTTAATTTTCAAGATTTTCAAGATGTCCGTTAGATTAGGCGATCAAATTACTTTTGTTTATTTCTTTTAAAGTAATATATGTGCATTGGGGCACGTAACGGCTGTGGTTACTTTAAAACACAAGCCATGAAATGAATGTATCACCAACGGCAGACGCTTCTAATTACGTAAGTAATTGAAATACTGCTTATATTCTCACATATATGAATGTAGTCTATGAGAGCTATTTATATCAATCATGTCTCTTATTGACGTAAAATTTCTGCGTTGTATGACATAATTTGCCAAAATAATTAATGATATCAAAATAGTTTCGTTAATAGGATTATATTTCTGCTTTGATTTGAGTTCATGTCTTTTTACAATTCGTAATCAGAACAGGATATCTTTCATTTTACAGAACCATAAACACCTCTCATTATGTTTCAGGGCAGTTAACTCGAAAATAAAAGTGTACACAATAAGTTATTCAGTTCTCATTTAATAAAATCAGATGAATGTTATCTTCAAACACGGAATGCCCATCAGATAATCTCGATCGATTTTATCAACTTTCGCATTACGAGAGAAGGCGTTGCTCTTTGTACAGATTCAGTCAACCCATTTTTTTCATTTTACATTGACCGACAGTACAACGTTCTGCCGTGAGGTTCTTCAGTTGATTGACCGAGCAAGTTTGTACCAGCAGAGTGTGAAGTAGGTAACTTCTTGTCACCTCCCTGATAGTCTTCTAATACCTAACCAAGGTTATTGTGAGGAAATTTTGTTACAGAGCGATGACAGGGTTTAGAAAATGATGGGAGGGAGAGGTAAATGCAAGAAATGTTCTTATCTAATGTCGGAGAGGTATTGAAGGAAAATGTAAAGTGGGAGTCTGTTTCGTAGGCAGGAGAATGGGAGTTGATGAGTTCCTATTTTGTAAGTAAATGCTCTTCGTACACGATTTAAATTATCAAAGAAATTATGTGCCAGTTTCGTAATAACGGAAGTAATCGGTTTGTTTAGATTTGTAGCTTATTTAATGTGGTAGGCGCACAGTCCACATCCCTGGTCGGCCATTGGCTTCCGTCTCCCTCCGATGAGTGCGATCTTGGCCGTGAGTTCACAAAAAGACGGCTCATCGTATTTTCATTCTGTGTGGCGTTTACCGTTGGCGCCCAAGGTTATCAGGAAGGCCGTGCCTGCCCAGGCAGAGGAACAAGGAGTCAGTGTGCCGCGGGCGCTTGCCAGCTCGCGAGGAAGTGCGTCTGTTGGCGGTGGCCTTACCATTCTTCGCGGCAGAAAGGTCGTTTCCGTTGCGGTCATCATGGACTTTGCTGGGATACGACGGGAACTTGCTTCCCCCTGACAATTGGATAAGAAGTACAGCAATCAACTGAACATACTAATTATGTGTCTGAAATAAAATGTTATAAAAATATTATAGTTACTGAAAATATTAGATATAGAAGAATCTATTACGTTGAATAGAAATATTAACATTGTTAACTTCTTGCTCCATTAGCAAACATTTTCCTCGAGTAAATAGTCCTCCTGCCAACCTGGATGGCCGAGGTGGCTAAGAGCGAGTACCGACTCAGCGCTTCGATCCGAAGGGTCGCGGGTTCGAGTCCCGCCTTGGGCATGGCTTTGTATGTATGTGTTGTCGCGGAGGGCCTCGCGTTCTGCTGACCCCAGATCAGAGGAGCCCGCAAGTGTGTTGTCTAGTGTATGGTCAAATATGCGTCCCATCGGTGCGTAAAGGGTAACCGGCTGTCGGCTGGATAAAAGCCCTAGATAAAAAAAAATAATCCTCCTCCTCACGCAAAAAATCAAATATTCCTCCATTGTAAATATACTGCATATCAAAATCTTACCCTACACCAGTAGAAATTCTGGCAATACATATATACTCTTATCATTCCTACTTGATTCCCTGCAATTGACGCAATACTTGATTTGAAAACAGTTCTTGAAGTCAGCGAGGGGTATATTGCGGCTAATTGGAAGCTTCGAACACCGGGATATTCCATGTACGTCCGTATGATGATGGTAATGATGATGATAATCATATAATAATAATAATAATGATAATAATAATAATAATAATAATAATAATAATAATAATAATAATAATAATAATAACATTAATAATAATAATAACATTAATAATAATAATCTCTTTTTTGGCGAGTCTCACGTCAAAAGTCCTGCTCTTCCGCCTAACCATTTACCATTTGCATTTGCATAATTACAATTGACGAGTTCCGGAGGAGGAGAGGTGACTGAATTTCGACACCAATTGATCTGTCGGATGACATAACAGCCTGCAAGATAATTCCTGTGGCCGGCTGCTCTGATCGGTGGTTTCCGAGCAGTGTTCTAGTTAACTGACCACGGTCCGTGCGCGATCCTTCCTTCCTCATCCTGACCTCGCTTCCATCCTTGGGACCTGGCGATGAGCTACCTTTTATCCCTACGTGTCGGAATGCACATGGCATCGAAAAAGGATCGGCTTAGGTGGCTCAGGGCATCAACTGATGTCACTGCAGTGCCTCTGACCGGGAGGTTGGAGGGTTCGAGTCCCGACGGTAGCAGGATTTGCGACTCTAGCTTGTCAGCTACGTCGAAGTCAGTCACTGTCTGGAGGAGAATTCTAGCGGCCAGCTGCTGTGATAAGTAGTTTTCCCTGGTTTCTCTGATCAACAGCAGGTGAATGTCGGAGCAGAACCCTTACAAAAGGACCACGCGGGATTTTTCCTTCCTGCTCCTTGCCGTATCCTCATTTCTTACTTCCACACATTTCCCCTTACATGTACTTAATTACCACATATGTCAGGAGACCAATCGGGAGCTTAGAGCTTGTCCCGGCTGGGGTGCTCCTCCGCTGGTGGGAGATACCTGGTTGGGGAAAACCCACAAGCCATCGTGTAAGTTGGCGGCGTATCTCACCAGCCCGCGGAGGACGATCACTGCCACGCTTAAACAAGGAATACACTTACGGGACTGAACAACTGAGCAGTTGACGCGCCCATCATCAATCAATTGAAAAATCGGCTGAACTGAGGAAGCGGTCCAGGGTCGGACTTACACTGCAGCAGCAGAAAGCATATGAAGAAGAATATGCAAAAAATATGACTAATGTGAACACGAAGAAAAGGAATATAAAGATGGAGAAGGGAGTGCAAGTACTTGTGTTTGTGATGACCTTTCCATTATGCGCATCACTAAGGTCGTTGCCTCTGTCCTTACATCGCCTGGGTGTCCGCGAAGGCCTTAATGGAGGGTCTAAAGCAGTGCTTGATTTGCAGAGAGATCACCTAAGAACTTTTATGGCAGTTTTCATTGCAATCATTTTATCTCCGTAATAAACAGCAGTCTCAAATAGTACTTCAGAGAGTTGTAAACTGAGTGCCGTTGTGTAGCTCAAAAAGAAATTGTAACTTATGTTTGCCAATAAACTGCACAATATTTTCTTACATTGGGACTCGTATGTTTCATCGTTAACACAAACTGTATTCCTTACACATTGCATGCACCTGATACAAAAAAATATTATTTTACTGTTAAAACCTGAACTGCTACACGCCTTTTATCTGGAATGAATACTGCAATATTTGCAAGGAGGAAACAGATATGATGTGAAGGTACTACAATTTAATGACTATCATTATTGCAGGAAAGAACTTACGAATTAAATAATAATGTGTTAAATGGAAATCGAACGAACCCTAGAAAAAATCTATAAACGTTAGGGTGATTTCAAAATAAACATAGATGTTTTTAATAGACATATTATGTTAATTTCTCTTCGCTCAGCATTTTATATTATAACAAATGCATGGGAAATTACACATTTATCTTCTTTTCCTTCTCCTTCAGACATTAGGACTTTGACAAGTGTTCTTTGTCAGTCCACCAAAATTTCGATCATCCCACACTTCGTTTCTTTTGCTTAAGGCGGTGAATTAAGATTTCATATGGAAACCCGTCTACATGTCTCACATGATCTACCTACGTTTTGTGTTGTTCGGCTAAGTTATCGGCTAAGCAATAGATGTTTTGGGAATTGTTACTAAAAATAACAGCTTATGTTTACTATTAAACATTTCGCATGAATGTATTGACGCATTTCTTGTCGACCTTAATGCAACCCTTAATGCAATTTCATGCCACCTTACTGCAAGTAAATACATTTCCAAAAGACAATTACGTTGGGTTATTACCTGTAACCGAGTCCCTGCGCTCTAGGCGTTCACCGTTTGTGGCCGCCATGCACAAGCGCCCTGCCGGCCGGTGAGAGAAGAAACCAGTACAAAACCTCCAGGAAGCGTTGGGGCGCGAGCAGACGCGGCTGTTTTCGACTTCGCGTCCAGGCGTAACGGGCAGTGTTCCGCTCGTGCCCTGTGGCGCGTGCGGCGACTCCCAGGTGCCCCCGCCGGGCACGGCACCAAGGTCCTTCAACTCCGCTTCTCCTTCACACGGCGCTGCGTCGGTTGGGTGGTTGGTGATTCCGGGCGCGTCAACAGCTTGGGTCATTAGTTCTTAACTGTAGTGCATGTTTATTTCTCGGGAGATGGCATTGATCTTCCTCCGTTGGATGGCGAGATCCGGCGCCGACCTACCGTCGGCTAACGGGGTTTCCCCCTAACCAGGACTCTCCCACCAGCGGGGCACCGCCCCAGCCGGGACAAGCTCTAAGGTCCCGGCCGGTCTCCCGGAATATGTGGTGGTGTACTGCATATTAGTGTAAGTGTGTGTGTAAGGGGAGAGGATAGGACAAGGAAGAGGAAGGACAGATCGCGCGCGGTCCATGGCCCGTTCGGTAGGGTACTGCTCCGGCATTCGCCTGGTGTTGATCGGAGAAACCACGGAAAACTACCGATCAGAGCAGCCGGCCGCTAGAATTCTCCTCCAGATAGCGACTGAATTCGACCTAGCTGAAAAGCTAGTGTGGAAAATCCTGCCGCCGTGGGAAGTGGGAACCTAGGACCTCCCGGTCAGAGGCGCTGCAGTGACATCAGTTGATGCACTGAGCTACCGTTCCCGGTTGGGGTTTGGTGCGGATGTGGACTCCCCGTTCGGTAAACCGACCCAGGGAAGTGGCGCGATACTGCGAGGACTCCGGAAATCCTTCACGCACCTAAAGGAAGGATGACAACCGGGAGGGAGGGCAACGGATGTCCCGACTATAAAGGGAATGATTATCCACTGTTCCATGCAGAATACTACTTACTAATAACTGTGAACCACTACGAGACCCTCTTATATTTTTCAAATTATTTTCCACTAATGTCATAAAATTACCAATGCCATAATCACTCAGTTCGTATTGATTTCTTTCCCGACAAATTGGTAGTAGGTTCAGTAAATATAATGAACACAACAATTAGCTTAACAAAATTATTATTTTCTTGTCGGTATCTCAACATTTACGTGAAATTATTGTCCTTTAGGAAGAAGTAATGGCCGCATTCTAGAATCAACACTGGTACAAGTGTCAGAGTTGTCTACCTTTTCGGTAGCAGACTCGAGTTTAGTAATATTTTCTCAAAAAAGTTTTGTTCAAAACAAACTTTTTTTGTGGAAATAAGTTTAAAACACCTCGTGTAACTGTCATTAGAAATTAGTGTTTTGTCAAAATGGTGCCACGCATTGTGGGTGATATTTTTGGTGAAAAGCAATGCCATAATTTGCTAGAAAAGTCACAAGAATTTACAACAGGTTGTTTCAAGCGAATAAAAGATGAAGAATGGGAAATAATTATCAGAAATAAGATATATTATTTTGCGTTCATCGTAGTTATTTTTTCGCTTAATACATTAATCGTTGGTTAATTCTTCCGTTAGAGCGGTATAAAACGTTATGTGGATATATCGTACACCTGGAAACAAAAATTAAGTATTTAGTACAAAAATTTAAAAAAATATAATTACACGCATTAACTGGTCAGAAATACATTATTCTAAAAATATTTGTATTTCTTTTCTTAGTTCCATAACACATAATTTCTAGGTATATTTACTAAATTTCTTTCCTCCAAAGGCAATTGTCGAAAGCAAAGATTACGTAATGGTGTGTTATTTTATGTAAATTGTTTTGAAACGAGAGACCCCCATCCATTTTCGTAACTTAAACACCAGAGGCACGTTGTTACAACAGAAAAAAACTGCAAGTTTGGAAAATTGTGACTTAGATTTGCGTTTTCAAAGAAAGAAAAATAGTAGATACAGCGTATAGCATGGTAGTAGAGCATAGTGGTAGAGTATAATCTTAGTAGATATGGCGAGAGGAAAGTCGACCCTGAGAGGTGCATGAACCTGCAAATCGCATGTAGTATCGCCGGCTTAATATCAGCAATATGTTACCGTCATGTGACACCCGAGCGTGCCGAATCAAAGATGGCGAGAAATCGGCTCATTCCATTTGAACAGGCCGTCGTGCTCCGGGAGGGGCAGGACGGACGCCGGGAGAAAACGACCGATGACCTGCATGACGTCTGCGGACGGAATCCTGCGTAGCTTTCCAAACACTGGGCGCCGCCGGCCTTCGCGTTGTCATCTCACAACGCATCATCAACTTGTCTGAGCTGAGAAATATTCCTTTCGCCAGGAGTAGAAAACTGTTGCCCAAACCAAGACGTATTCAAGATGGTGTGTTTCAAGGATCACTACTTTCTCTTCCTTGTAAATGAACGGTAGCTAACGAAGCGGACACCGCTAATACGTTTTCATTATCACGATAAAATCGTTAACAAATGTTCTAATTCACGACAAAAAATCTAGTAATCGAGTATCGCATTTCCAAAAAGTATCTTTGGAATTATTATTTTTTAAGAAAATTTGCGAAACGTTCGTTTATTTTTATACATAAATAGTTTTATTTCAGTTTTTGTGTTATAAATATCAAATGATATGATCTATATCACGTTTTACTATCAGTAAAGGGTTATGTGTTCTGTAATATAAGGTACGAAACATAGCTCTATGAAGTATTCTTAGGGTACAGAGGCCGATAATTCATTATAACATGAAATGAACCTGGCAAAAATTAGTTTTCATGAAACACTCTATAACAATAAACTAGGCTCAATAATAAACTCTAAACTACTCTACATTTATTAATATGTTTGTCATATTTGTCGTTAATAATAATAATAATACTTTTATGTTAATTTGCAACCTTATAATTAATTTTGAAAAACTAATTACATCTAAAATGACATTACCACGCAAATAATTTTAAACTTTTTGTATTTTCACAGTCGTGAACCACCAAACCAAATAGTTCTCGAGAAATCTGCACCAAATTAGTTTTCTCCTTCAGTCTGTCATCGGCGTTAATGAAGTCGATCCTTTCTCTTTGTTGCCCTCTTTACGATGATGCGATGGCAACCTCGATAATGAAAACGCTTTGTTCGCGGTACGGCACGCATAAAAGAACAAGTACCGCTCTTGTCAGACGCAAATGATCCATCGTACTGCAAGACGTAAAGTAAGAAATGTTTTCGCTTTTCATCCCCCTTCCCTTTCGTGCGAAACATCGATCTCTTTTTTCTTTTGTAACTTGACCTCATTACTACGTTGTCGTTTTGAATGACACTGAACATTTGAACAGATTTGTGAAAATATTCACTTCCATCTTTTCATTTCCCACCCCTTAAATAGCATATATGAGATAATATTCTTGAGTTATTCTTTGAATCCTTTCATCACACGAAGTCGAACAGTTAAACTTCAACGGTCAAGTAATAAAGGAAATAATTTATTAGTTTGTCCTTCAAATCCTTTCTCCACATTTGTAATTGAGACATGCAAACCTTTCATGAAATGACTGCACAATAACTTGTAGGTAATTGGCGGTATGAGTAAAATATTGAAGAACGTATTCATTGTGTTGGTTGAGACTTGAAACTCTGATTAAGAAAAATGTGTAGGTGAGTAACCCTATCATTGCTTTTCTAACAAATGAAAAAAGAGCACAAAAATCAACGTTTATTGATGTCTTGCTATCCCATGATCTAATAAGTGAAGAAAGAAATAACTTAAAAGAATTAATTAAATATTTGCCTCCTCTCGATACATTAGAAATACTCAAAGATATATAAAATATTTTACATTGAACATTACCAAATAACTAAAGTAAGAGACGTAAAAACATTTTTACTGTGTAAATTCGAACTGTTCTCAGTGATTCTGCTTCGTAATGCTATTGAACGTAATGCGAATTTTATCTGAGATGTTTAACTCTGAAATTTGAAATGACGTGCAGTGCGTGAAAGACAATGTAAGAGCCTTCAAAGGATTTACGGCACCTGCACAATGTCTGACACGAATTACGAAAAAAATTGCAGTATTTCGTGACCGACTTATTTCAATTGTGTTTAGCAAGTATAATTTCGACTTTGGATATAAAAAGTTTCACATCAATAATATTGAAATCTTACACAAAATTTTTAAACATCAGTAATTAACAGGCCATTATCTCACTCTCACACAATTCCTATTTTAGCATCAACATATGCATTTCTTTAGATAAATGATTCCTTCTAAGGAAACATTCCTTAAATATTCATCGACACAAAGAGACAATCATGAATCCTTTACCTCTTTGTATCGATAAATACTCAATCTCTGGTATTAAATCTTTAGAAAATGTATCACTATCTTTACAATTTTACCCTTTACCTCGTTGTCAGCTGACATTCGGTTACCACGTTTTACGAATTTTCACCTCAAATCTTTTCATTTGCAAACCATGAAATAAAAGCCGACTCTAAAGTGTTTTATTATGTAACTCGTAGCACTTCACTATATACGTCCTCTGAAGGTGAAGTTCAATCTTTATTCGCGAAAATTGCCGCTTCATTTTAAAAGTTACAACCGCAAAACATTCCTGTCTGCAGCCCTCTTACATTTCTCATTCCAACGTCGGATAAATTAGTTTGTAAGTACTATTCTTTTCTACGTCACTAGCCCCCGTGATTCCTAACTTAATTCAAATTTACGAAATTATGTTTTTTAATTATTAAATGGAAAACTAATGTAAATCAGTTTATGCATTCACTCATTAAATTCATTCAAATTAATGAAAAAGTGCAAATTCAACCTGAATTTGAGGAACTACAGCTTTCGCATCTTTGTTATATTAATTCAGTTCAAGACGGACTAAAAATATGTATCTAAACTTTTGAAGCTAAAATCTCCAAAACCTCCAGTTTTTCCACAGCAACACTGCACGTGAAAATATATATCTTGCAACTAAATGCAACGCATGTAACCTAATACTCGGTGGTTTACAAACGTTTTCGACCGGGTGAAAAATAGATGCATAAACGTACTACATCTTGTGAATCGTATGCTTTTAGGTGACACTGCTCGACTGCAACCAGTTGCCGTATAAAGTAAAACATCATTGCTATTCTATATATTTAATATAATTCATTGATCCTACGCAGCGAAATAAAAACACCACATTCGTAAAATGGTTTACAATATATAGTAAGAAACCAGAAAAAAGAATTTAGCTTTGAACAAGAAGTCATTATTTTCGCTAAAATTAGACCATTACATTATTTTTATAACGAAATTCAGTGCCTAGAAATATTTAGTCGTACCTGACGTGAATGGTTTGATGGACGAGTGATTATGATGATAATGATAAAGAAAAGGTCAAATGAGAGGTAGAGAAAACGGGAGAACCCTTAGAAAATCTGGCCGAACTCAACGATAATTTTGTCCACCACAAATTTCGCATTGATAGACCGGCATTTGCGGAAAGGTGAACGGCCTGGCTACTACACTACGACGCGACCTCAACTAGACCATAACAGTAAACAAACCAAGAGCAGCATACACATTATCTCCGGCGGGAAGTGTCAACCGCATTGAGCTCGGGCGACAAGCGTCGAAGGCGACAAGCGTCGAAGGCGACAAGCGTCGAAGGCGACCACGGAACAAACAAGAGGAGATGCCGCGACGGCAATTGTGCCGTAACATTCGCGAGTCACCTCCACGTAACGGACTCGGTTGTTTTGACCAGTACGTCACCCATTGCTTACTCTTCGATCCTCCCTTCCGGGTGACCCGTACTGTAGTAGTTAGAGTGCTCGCTTTCCACCTCTGGGTGCCAGCTTTCAAATCCCGGTCGATCAATGTGGAGTTCGTGGGGGAGCTAGAGGTTTCGTGGCGGTTTTCAAAGGTTCCTCTTATTTCTCCTGCTTCTCATTTCACTTTGTTCCATCAATATTCATTTCTTATCATTAGAGAGAGGATTATTATGCCCTAAAAATCTTTAAATATGCTTTTAAAAATATCTATTTTTGAATGAATTAATTCTTAGGTATGCATTTTAATATGCAATTAAAATTAACAATATTTACTTTTCTTTATAAACCTTTCTTCATAAAATTAGGAGAAGAATGCTTGGAATGAAAAGATATATTTTTATGCAAACATAAAATAATCTACGCTACTTCGCGAGAGAAATAATTGAAGTAAATAATCACGATGAATAGTGAAGTACATTTTGTCTTGTTGTATTTCTTCAGACTGGTTAAAAAATATGTTATCAAGAAATATCCTGCATTTGTACAATTATTTTATCTAGAGAAAACAAAAAAAATGCAAACTGTGACAAGCTCTTTAAAATCAATGAATGCTGACTAATAAATATATTCTATGAAAATATGAAACGTTTACGATGAAACGATGATAGATAAGTCTCTATTTTAACGAAATATGCATAATATGCATTACAGGAATATGCACCAACATAAAAAATGGACAAATATGCACAAATTTTCACTAACATAATGATATGATAGCATCATATTCTAACCAAATGTCAAGAAAGCTCACTTAGCTGTGCACTGAAGCAACGAACAAAATTATGTAAAATCATAGAAATCCGCTCCCTATTATCATAATCACCAATAAATAAAAATCATTCGTCTACTTGACGTACGCCTGTAGGATTTGGAACTGGAATCATACAAAGACAAACGCCTTTCTTCTTCCTTTGTCTCCCATTTCACATTCTCTACTCCCCAATTCGTTTCACGCTGTCCTTTTTCATTTATCACTTTCCACTCAATTCCTTTCTTCCAAGAATCCTTCACCGTTCGTTCCCTTCCCTCTCTCCATTTCACGTATTCCACTCCTTGTTCTCTTCTTTCCATAACCTATTAAGAGCTCACAACCAAACGTATGACAATATATAAATATTTTTTAACAAGCTTTTACATAATAAAAGGAGTTCTTTTCTTCGTTGTTATTCAACAACTTAGGTATTTTTTGTTATCGTGAACAGGGTAACAGTATTCAGCGGAATAGTTTTTATTATTTTCAATTCTTCTTAGAGAAAAGCGTTTTATTCAAAATATTTCCAAGATTTTATATTTGCCATTAGTATTAAAATTATAAGAATTTTACACTGCTAAATTGAAATTGTCTTTTTCATTTTTGTTTCTTAAGAGTTAATACCAAGCAAATTACTTTTTATTCATTGAAATGATTTCTTCATTAATTAATACATTTATATATTTTATTGATGTGATCTCTTAAGAACCACTTGGAGTAAATTGTAAGACTCTCTTGCACTTTTAACGTTCTAAATACTCTGAAATAATCGGTTTGGGATTTTCTCTAGTATTTTCTTTAATTTTATGGCTATTTGTATGGTTTTGGTGTAAGTCAAATTGGGATTAGAATTTTTGTTAAATTTTTTATTATTGTTTCTATTAGTTTAAGTATTTAAATAAATGTAACATTCTTTATATTTAAGAAAATTTATTCTTTACCCCTTGAGGCATTAATCTAGCATACAGTGCGTGTATGTGCTCAGATATCTCTGAGCATTACATATTGCAGAGGTTCTCGTGTGTATGTAATAGCTCGTGTGTGCAATTCCTAAGTGCTTTCGTGTATAGGTGTCTATGAGCACTTTACAGATTGCAGAGTCCCCCCAACGCACATGTTCATGTACATGTGCGTTCGTGAGTCCTGAGATGTAAGGGAGCTCTTTAAACACGTCTTATGTTTCTGTGTCCATGCTGAGTGTGCTTGCCAATGCTTGGCGCTACTGAACGCTTCCCTCATTCCAGAGGTCAGTGTATTAATGATGCGTGCTTCGGTGTGCGCTCATGTGAGTAAGCACATTTTACAGTTCAGAAGTCCGTATATTAATGATAAGTGCTTGTGTTTGCGCACATGTCGGTGAACACTCTTTTTAGCCCAGAGGTCCGTAGATTATTGCTGTGTGCTTCGGTGTGCGCAGGTGTATATGAGCACATTTTTCAGTGCAGAGGTCCGTTTATTAATGCTGTGTGCTTGTGTGTGCGCAGATGTCGGTGAGCACTCTTTTTAGTCCAGAGGTCCGTGTATTATTGCTGTGTGCTTCGGTGTGCGCAGGTGTATATGAGCACATTTTTCAGTTCAGAGGTCCGTTTATTAATGCTGTGTGCTTGTGTGAGCGCACATGTCGGTGAACACTCTTTTTAGCCCAGAGGTCCGTGTATTCTTGCTGTATGCTTCTGTGTGCGCAGATGTATATGAGCACTTGTTTCAGTCCAGAGGTCCGATTATTAATGCTGTGCGCTTCTGTGTGCGCAGAGGTATATGAGCACATTTTACAGTCCGAAGGTCCGTTTATTAATGCTGTGTGCGTGTGTGTGCGTAGATGTATATGATTTTTGTGTGTGCGCAGATGTACATTTTACAGTCCGGAGGTCCGTGTTTTAATGCTGTGTGCTTCTGTGTGCGCAGAGGTATATGAGCACATTTTACAGTCCAGAGGTCCGTGTATTAATGCCGTGTGCTTGCGTGTGCGCAGATGTCGGTGAGCACGGCCAGCACCCGGCAGCTGGCGCGCTCGGAGACGCCCAGCTCCATCCTGTCGTCGGACAGCGACATCCGCTTCACGCGCCAGCTGGGCTCGCACTACCGCTGCGGCTGCTGGATCCTCGCGGGCTTCCTGCTGTTCCTGCTCGTGGTGGCCGCCTGCGTCTACATCGGATGTGAGTTCCCTTCTCCCTCGCAGCAAATTCGATCTCCTCCCCCAATGGACGCCGAAAAAAATATAATGCGAAGGGCCATTCAAAATACACGATCGCAAAAGTTTGCTTCATTGAACCCCTTCTGACACTTCGTAACTCTAAAAACACCCCCCTTGAAATGATCGTTTCATTTCACCCCCCACCCGAAATGAAAGTCACTTCGTTAAAAATTGGGTGATATTTTATTCATATTTACACGTACCTTAAAGTAATATTTCAAATTAGAAACAGCGTTTACTTTTTGTTATTTTAATAGTTCATTATTTTTGTATAAAACTGATATAAACTAATATATTAAATTGTATATTAAAAATCTCAACTGCATTAGTATTTCAAGAACGTTCATTTTGCATTATCCCTCTCTCTCCGTCAAGTTCGTTTTCGCCAGAATTGTGGTAAAATCCTCTCCTCTATACAATGACGTAATCTTTGAGAGGCTCCTAAGTTCCTTGTACACGAAGACAGTTAGCTGGTCGATAACAGTCCGCTAGACAGCTATTAGCCTCATGTAAACATCTGCGGTGAGCGCTAAGGATTGTTCGGAGGGCAGCGGGCAGTCACAGTTGCTGGGTGCACTTCATTTTGAGACAGAACTGTAAAAAGTACTCGTAGATGTGCAAAATAATGAAATGTCGTCGTGGAAACACGTAGAAGTTGGCGCGTTTAAAAAAAGAATGTCGAGCTGTGCCAGAATGTAAACAATACCTTACTTAGCGCAAAGTTATATTCAGTGACAGTCGTATATAGTGAATTTTTCTTATAATTCTTTCAATCTGTTTCAAAAGAAACATTTTCCCGTCCATTCTGAATACATTTACGCTGGAGTTTGCAGCGCCATTGGATTTACCAGACAGCATACTGACGCCCTGGGGAATTTGCCAGTCTTCGCATGATTCCAGAATTGTAGCTCAATGTGAACGGTGTTGTAAGAAAAGTAATGTAATTGCCTTGATCATTCTTACCCACGGTCAGGAAAACTAGCTCTGCCTAAAAAGACCTTCGGACAGAAAAAGTGATTTGCTTAGTAGCCCATTTGTCTGAAGCTGAGTCTACCGACACTTTGTCTAGTAGTTACTACATTTATGAAAGCGATCTTTTGTAATGGCCTGCACCTCTGCCAATGGGTTCTATATCTATTCTCTTTATTGCTAAAGCGAGACGAAATAGGTTGACTATCTTCAGAAACACGAAAGTTTATATACGGAATTCCATGTTTTGCCAAGAAAGCCCAGCAAAGAAAATAGTTTTCTCACGAGTGGAAATTATTTCTGTGAAAGATGCTCTGATTTCTGACATCCATTAGGCAATTATAGCAAATCAGACACTGTCAGTTAAATTTTGGTGCGTCAATAGGGATCTCAAACTCCGGAAGTGCATATATGAGTGTAGTTATACTGCTCTCCATGATTAGTAGAATATCTGCCCCGAAGTTGCTTACGAGATCGACTGATTGTAGTCTCCTAAGTGTAATAGACATTAAAATCTTCACCAGTTGGTATTTGATTTGCATGTTGTCTTAACTCCAGTTACTCAGTTCCATACTGTTTTATGGAAATAGGGCAAGCGTCTTTCAGATGTCTCTAAATTTAGCTTGATTTCAGTCTGTGTTTATTTAGTTCATTCCAATGAGTCGATTCCGAAGGGCATGATAAGGCCCAATTGCCAAAATCTGTACCACGTTTGCGTTTGAAAATAGCATTTATTACACGGGAGTGAATATCTTTAGACCAGTTCTTTCCAAAATGACTCGTTGCGTTCATAACTCATAATAAATATGAATTAGCGCAAAATTCCCAGGGCTTAACAAAGCATGCACAGATTACAGTTCTCCATGTGAAGAGTTACAGTCTTTAACAGTTTACGTTAAATAAATAAAAGTATGTTGGTATTTACTAGTTGACGTATGGCATTAAAACCTAACTGCTAATATTTTCAGAACAGAAACACTAATATCAATTGTAAATAGCAAAACGTTTCTTGTGATGGATTTCAACATGCTTAGGTTTGTGTCAGACAATTCTTTGCAATAACTTAGACGTATTTATTTTCTGGAAATAAATTGGAAGGTTGCAATATTTTATAATGTATGCTGTAACTATTCTTACAAAACTCTTCGTCATAAAAGTATAGTCACATTGTGTTCGAAAAGGTTAATTGCGCAGAAAAGAATTACAGCCACTGCCCTGTTAGGTGTGTCTCGCTGGACGTACTAAGCTCGTAAATGCAATGGCACAAGTGTCAAGAGGGAAACGAATTTTAAATCTTGAAATTTAAAAATGTAAAACTAACTTCGGGCCGACCTGGATGGCCGAGGTGGCTAAGAGCGAGTACCGACTCAGCGCTTCGGTCCGAAGGGTCGCGGGTTCGAGTCCCGCCTTGGGCATGGCTGTTTGTCCCTTGACTTTGTATGTGTTGTCGCGGAGGGCCTCGCGTTCTGCTGACCCCAGATCAGAGGAGCCCGCAAGTGTGTTGGTGTCTAGTGTATGGTCGAATATGCGTCCCATCAGGGCGTAAAGGGTAACCGGCTGTCGGCTGGATAAAAGCCCTAGATAAAAAAAACTAACTTCGAAAATTAATATTTCAATTAAAACAAATCCCTGACATAAATTTAGTCTTCCGACTTGGTAACACCCTAGTATATGATTGTTGTCAAGTATATCCAAATGGAAGCATGCGTTAGGGAGATATAGCCTGAAAGCAGATTAATCTTTGGTAGTCTAAATTGTTTTCTGCTTATCAACGCATTGATTGCATTGATTACGCGGCTGCGCATTTAACCAAACCTGCGGTAAAGCCTCATGAAGGAACAGTTTCGAAGAATACAAGTACTTTCGATTTTAATCGAATGAAGGATATTAGATTATAATGATAGCAGATGAACCCGGAAATCAGAAATGAAAACGATGAAAACTTTCGAACGAAATGTATATCTCGTCTCAAGTCTAAAACAGGGCTAATTCTGAGAATAGCATGTTAATTCTCACATTATTCAATTAATAATTCATCAAATAATACCTCAGATGAGTCAAGATCTATCTCAAAGATCCTTAAAATTAGTTTAGCTTTGTAAGAAAAGATAGCTTTCAACATCGTTACTTTTGTTTTTACATATTCATCGCAACCCGGTGGTGCATAGTAATCTATAAATCCATTTATTTATTTCTATCATTTTCGAAATATTGCGTTTCCACCGTGTTACACAGTGTTTTGTTGTAATAGCTCATACCAGCGTCAAAACTTCTGTAGTTTACGAGGCATCACGAAGAACACGTCCGAGCGCCTGTCCGCGCGCCCGGCCACGCGTTTCGAGGTTCCTGGAGAACAGCGCGCTCACGAGGCGCGATTGCACATCCACGTTGCCGCACCGGCAGGCGCCTCGCCGCGCCGCGCACAGCACAGCACAGCGCAGCGCAGCCGTGTCAAGGGGCCATAATCCCGAGAATGGGGCACTGGGCCGCGTGGCTCCGGCGCGAAGCCGCGCAGCGCCGAGCGGCTGCCGAAGCGACGGGAGCGGTGGCGGCACAGGCGGCGAGAGGCGGCGGCGGCGGCGGCGGCGGCGGCGGCGGCGGCGGCGGCGGCGGCGGCGGCGGCGGCGGCGGCGGCGGCGGCGGCACAGGCGGCGAGAGGCGGCGGCGGCGGCGGCGGTGGCGGCGGCGGCGGCGGCGGCGGCGACGGCGGCGGCGGCGGCGGCGGCGGCGGCGGCAGCGGTGGCGGTGGCGGCGGCGGCCGCGGCGGCGGTGGCGGCGATGGTGGCGGCGGCAGCGGCGGCGGCGGCGGTGGCGGTGGCGGCGGCGGTGGCGGCGGTGGCGGCGGCGGTGGCGGCGGTGGCGGCGGCGGCGGCGGCGGCGGCGGCGGCAGCAGCGGTGGCGGTGGGGGTGGCGGAGGCGGCGATGGAAGGATGAGGCCGAAGACGTTGACGTTGGCGATGCATGCAAGGGCGCCCACAGAAAACTAGGGGCCTGGGGTAGTTGATCCAAGGGGCCCCTTATTTCAAACAAACAAAATCCGTCCTCCCCCAATTCATTAACAGAATTCATTTCTCCGTGCTTCAGAAATAACTTGTAGCGTTAAATTTCGATTGGAGATAAATATATTTTTCATTTCATTTAAATGAAAAAAAAATCGGTGCCCCAATTAAGTGGAGGCCTGGGCCTAGTTGCCCGAGCCTCTCCTGCCCCCTTCTGGACGTCACTGAGTAGAGGCGACTGAGACCGATGTGGAAACAGAGGCGACGAGCATGGAAGACGGAGACGGCGGAGGCTGCGGAGGCAGAGGTGGAGACAGAGGAGGAGGCGGAGGCGGTGATGCTGGTGTCGAGGGCAGCAATGAGGGCAGATGGGAGGTAAAGGAGATAGTGATGGTGGGGGCGACTTCGGCGAAGACATTGGCGGAGAAATGGGCGTAGAAACGAAACGGAGGCGGCGATGGTGGTAGCGGAGGCGGCGATGGCAGGATGAGGTCGGTGAGGTTGACGATGGCGGTGGAGGCGATTGAGGGCGGAAGTGAGGGTAGATGTGGAAGCGCAGGCGATGTGCGTGGTGCGAGGTGGCGATAGAGGAGGGTGGGCAGGGCGGAGATGGTGACAGTGAAGTTCGCGAAGACAGACGGGGACAGAGGAGGTGGCGGAGGCGGTGGTGGCGACGAGGGCAGAGATGAGGGCAGGAGGAAAGGGAGGGAGACAGTGATGGTTGTGGTGGCTGCGGCGAAGACTTGGGCGGAGATGGGCATAGAGGGAAAGCGGAGGCGGCAGTGGTGATAGCGGAGGTGGGAAAGGGAGGCAAGGACGGAGAAGTTGACGGTGACGGTGGAGACAATGGCAGAGGAGGACGGAGGCAAGTGAAAGAGGGCGGGGAGAAGGTGGTGATGAAACTGGTTATGGTGGAAAAGGCGGGAACAGAGGAGGTAGTGGAGGTGACGGTGAGGATCACGAAGACAAAAATGAAGGAAGAAGGGAAGGGAAGAGATGGTGACTGTAGAGGCGGCTGCAGCAAATCCAGTGGGAGGGCGGGTACAGAGGCGATAAAGGGGGTGGCGGTGATGGAGGCGGAGGCGTTGGTGCCATTTACGTCGGGGACCGCTTGCTCATAAAGGAGCGGTGTTGACAAGTGTGTGAACCGGCGCTCCAGATCTGGTGCGATGGGAATATGGAGCTTCTTGGAAAAGCGAGGTACACGTCTGGTGTAGTAGAGTTCAGAAGTGTTTTAGCGCGCGGAAAGTTCAAGTGTATTGCTGCCTTTGAGGATCCCAAGGTGGGCCATGGAGGTCAGATTTTAAAACTTCTAGGTCTCCGTCTGCGAAAATGGTGCAGGTGAAAATGCACTTCAATCTCCTAATGTAAAGCAGGTTAGAATCATAAACGAATGGATGGTTCTCACTTCTATTCTTATTATTACCGGTCAACTTTAGGTACATGAGAAACATCTTGAGAGAGAAAAAAATACCTTTTATTAAAATTCGAGTGTTTAAACCTTGGCCATATCTGGAACGGATTAAAGATTTGATAGTTAGGTGACAATGATGTTGATGTAATACAAATCATGACAAGAAATGATAGAATGGGAGTCGTAGAGATACGGGAGAACCCCGAGATAACCTGCCGCGAATCACCGGGAGCGGTAGCTCAGTGCATCAACTGATGTCACTGCAGCGCCTCTGAGCGGGAGGCCCTAGGTTCGAGTCCTGGCGGTGACAGGATTTTCGTCACCAGCTTGTTAGCTAGGTCGAATTCATTCGCTGTCTGAAGGAGAATTGTAGCGGCCGGCTGCTCTCATCGGTAGTTTTCCGTGGTTTCTCCGATCAACACCAAGCGATAGCTGGAGCAGTATGCTAAAAACGGGCCACGGACCGCGCGCGATCTGTCCTACCTCTTCCTTGTCCTATCCTCACCCTTTACATACACACTAACATGCAGTACACTACCACACATGCCGGAAGACCAGTCGGGATTTTAACCCTTGTCCTGATTGGGTCGGTGCCCCGCTGGTGGGAGATACCTGGTTAGGGATACCCCGCTATCTGACGGTAGCACCGGATCTCGCCATTCAGCGGGGGAAGACCACCGTCAACTCCAGAGCCAAAAACACGCACTACACTTTCGGGACGAATGTCAATTTACTGAAAGATGCATGCTGGAAATGTAATACAGTATGCAAAAGTAATTGATTTGTTCAGTACGTACACTAAAGTAATTGATTTTTCAGAAACAGTTATAACAATTAGTGCACTCTGCTTCTATGACTTCTTCGCAAACATGGAACTCATAACACTAATTTCTAGAAATAGTTTACATTGTTTGTATATTTTATGTGGACGTTTTTCTCGGAGTCTCAAACGTCTAAATTCACAAGAAGCAAGAGTGTATGTAATTCTCAGAGAATATCATTTGTCACCACGTCATAGCGCCAGTACCTGTCTTTCCTTGAGCGGAGAGCTATAATCCACATTGTACGACATTGCAAGCTCCTAAACATCTCATTAGTCACGCACATATTTGTCTTAACGAGAAAATATCCGTGTTTTGTTCTGAATCTCACAAACTATTCACTAAAAACACAAAATTCCACATTGTACGAATTGTCCTCATCTCATCACGCACATCTTATATCCGAAGTAAGTTCTTTCTCATGAAGTAAGCTTTGTTCATTTACCCCTCCAGGCACATTTCGGCTCCCCCAAATCGCCTTTCCTCTCGGCTGCCTCGCGGCTGAACCCCGCGCGCGTACTGGGAGCGGTAACTCAGTGCATCAACTGATGCCACTGCAGCGCCTCTGACCGGGAAGTCCTAGGTTCGAGTCCTGATGGCGGCAGGATTTTCGACTTTAGTTTTTCAGCTAGGTCGAATTCAGTCTCTGTCTGGATGAGAATTCTAGCGGCCGGCTGCTCTGATCGGTAGTTTTCCGTGGTTTCTCCGATCAACACCAGGAGAATGCCGGAGCAGTACCCTATCAAACGGGCCACGGACCGCGCGCGATCTGTCCTTCCCCTACCTTGTCCTATCCTCTCCCCTTACACACTCACTTACACTAACATGCACTACACTACCACATCTCGGGAGACCGGTCGGGAGATTATAGCTTGTCCCGGCTGGGGCGGTGCCCCGCTGGTGGGAGAGTCCTGGTTAGGGGGAAACCCCCACTAGCCGACGGTAGGTCGGTACCGGATCTCGCCATCCAGCGAAGGGAAAATCACCGCCATCTTTCGAGAAAAAACATGCACTACTCTAACGGGACTAATGACCGAAGCAGTTGACGCGCCCGGAAACACGAAAAAAATCAATCAATCAATCAATGCGCGCGCGGGGCCGCCACTTGCGCGTCCGCGTCGTGGCATTTGCACCGCCCGGCGCAGGTCGCGCTGCCAGGCCAATCTGCATCCCGCGGGCGCGCGCGCTATTTGAGTGGGCGCGCAGTCGATGCTGAATAATTCATCGGAACGACCTGACTCCCCGCGTCTCGCGGAGGCGCGCCTTCCAGCACGCGGACGCGGGAACAGACGCGTTGGCAACGTACGCGTGTTGCGCGGTAATGTATGCTAATGAGGCCCCGCGCTCGTGACCGTTTTCCGATTTTTTTTTTCAGTGGTTTTGCGTTCGGTGCGTCGTTATTTGTTGGGTGCCAGTTCTGTAATGGATGTTTTGTAGTGCCTTGAAGTTCTTGCATGGTGGTTACTTTGATGACATAATGTTTCTGGGAGTTTGGTAAGTGTTCATAATAAGGGACGGGAACCACGGAATAGTAAGGTTACTTGTCCTCGAAATCTTGGTAATTGGAACTGCAGATCAGGTGCAATTTTTACTAAGTTGAGTAAACGTTACTTCTTCTAGTGCTTAGTATTTTAAACGGTACATTGGCGTTCAGGTGCAAAGAACTGATATTTAATTTCACTGGGCATTTAAAAAATAACAATGATTGTTGTATAGGATATATAATGCCTTTGCATTCAACCTGACAATCGCCAAAACATTTATTTCTAACACGTAATTAGAATCAGTATATGGAATATATTGATTTGCCAGCCCGAAATGTCGTGCTGAAACAAATGAAACGGTCTCGGTTTCGCTACTTAAGTTCTTCATAATACCGTGGAACGTTTTTGCGTTGGGTTCACATTTTCTGAAGTGTCTCTAATGGTGTTCAATTTATTTACATTTCGTTCTTTTCCTATAATAAAAGTTAACTGAATTTTGTTGTATAGTGAAGACTTTGGAGATTCATAAATCAACACAAAACATAACATTTGTTCGCAAATCTGTCTTTCATAGAGGCTATTCAGGGGTCAGTGGTCGCGACTTTTCGCAAGTGCATCGAAGAAAATCAGTTTTTTATGAAATTATGGTAAAACCGTTTCCAAACCCAAACCGGAACAGGGACGTTTTTTCCAAAACTAAATGTTAAATAGAAATATATTACTAGCAGGAAACGGAACGTTGCTCCCTCCCTGTATCGAGGAAGCCCACAAGCTATTTCAGTCAGTTTCTTTGTCATTTAACCGAGGAAGCCACTAATCCCATCACAAGAACGTCCTACTACCAGAAAGCGGGGCAATATGATCAATGAATGGAAGCAGCAGATGAGTCAAATCGAGTCATGAAATGACTATCATGCTAGGAACAGCCGCGGACGCGGGGCGAAAACACACACCCTCCTTGAACTACGCGGGATTACTCAGTCCCTCAATGTATATCGGTTCCTGCGTCTTGATTCTTTCTGCACGCCGACCACAGGAATAATAATTACTTTGCAAATATGACGACATTTTAAACCCCTCTCACGAAAACCATTTAACTGATGTCACTACAGTTCCTCAGACTGGGAGGTCGTAGGTTTGAGTCCCGACAGTGTCACGATTTCCCACACTAGCTTGACAGCTAGGTCGAATTCAGTCGCTGTCAGGACGAGAATTCTAGCTCCCGGCTGCTGTGATTGGTAGTTTCCGTGGTTTCTTAGATCAACACCAGGCGAATGTCGCAGCAGTATTCTAATAAACGGGCCACAGACCGCACACGATCTCTCCTTCCGCTTCATTTTCCTATCTTCACCCCTTAAACACACGTACACTAACATGCACTACACTCCCACACATGCCGGTATACCGGTCGGCAGCTTAAAGCTTGACCCGGCTGGGGCGGTGCCTCGCTGGTGGGAGATACCTGGTTGGGGAAAACCCGCTAACCGACGGTAGGTTGGCACCGGATCTCGCCATCCAGCGGGGGAAGTCCACCTTCTGAGGAAAAAACATGCACTACACTTACTTAACTAATGACCTCAGTAGTTGACGCACCCGGAATCATTAACAACCAACCAACCTACGAGAACCGTCTCCAACACTTCCTGTGCGCGTGTCGAAACATTCCGCTGGCATCTGAAGAAACTCATCATCATCGCCCGCTCTCATTACTTTCCAATCCTCCTCTGGCCGGAGGCCTCCATCACCTCCGATGGCTTTCTTCTGCTTGGCGATCCCCGCGTCGTCTGCGGTTCTCACCGCTGGCCGGAGGATATCGCACGCGGCGAAAGCCGCCTGCACTTTCCCCGCCTCGCAGCGCTGCTGGCCGGAAGCTTCCTTCGCGCCTGGTAAACAATGCAACGCGAGGTGGCGACGATGGCGTACTCCGCCTCCGGGGAGAAAATCATTTCCCGTCCGGTCGTTTAACAACGCAAACAAGCGAGTTACTTCTCATGATCGTCATGCACTTGGGAAGAAGGGACGATAAACTCTAGTGTGTATGCAACACGATATGCCTTTGGGGTTCGACAGGAAATAAGAGAATAGAACAACTACTAGATTTTTTTGCTTTTGATGGCTGTGAAATTTCTCCGTAAATAGCGGGGGTAAATGCAGAGGATGAAATTTCCTGCAAGCAGTTTTGAGCCAATGCACAAGAAGTTGGTAAAACGTCTTATTTATAAAGAATATAAATTGGTATTCGATCAATCAAGAATTATTCTTTTCTATTAAACAAAACAGTTTTAATATTGTAATAAGAACCATTGTACCTCAAGACCGATAAAGTACATGCTGATTCCCAGTAACTTCAAAGAATAATTGAACATCAAAGTAGTTTTGGTAATTCCTCTTAAAAATTCTTTGGCGGTTAGAGGAATATTCTTCTAACAACTGAGATTAAAATATTAAATTACCTTTTCACCTGGTAAAGAATTCAACGTGAAGTGTCGATGTTGTATTCCGACGTTGTCGGAGAGAACATGATTTCTCGCCTGGACGTTTGAGAATACAAACAAGCTGGTTCATTTTCATGATCGTTATGTACCTACGTAGAAACAAAGGAAGATAGACATTGCTCTCGTACGCACCGCAGAATACTCGTTGCTCTTTTTATGCTTACGGAACAAGAGAAGGGAACAGCCACTAGATTTTTTCACTTTTAATGGAAATATTGTTAAATTTTCATTTCAATGTTCTTCTTCTTTACGGACTATACCCGAATTCACTGTCATTTTTTCGCTTGAACATGTTCTCTATAACTTTTTCAATGCTTCTCTATCTCTTAATGTTGAAATAGTTCTTCCACATTTCTGGTAACATATGTAAATATTATTTTGTGGATACCACTATTTAACTCGTATAATTTTTTTACAAATCTATTTTCTTCTGTCATCTTTTTTTACAAATTATTATGTACTTTACACTACACAATAGCATAAATAAAACTTTCTTACTGTTACAGTACATGATTATTTTGGTACTTTGCTTGTCGGTTAATTTTATTTAGTTTCTTGTTTGACATTTTGCTTTTATGTTCATCTATGTTGGCAATGTAAACGACTTTCACTGTGATGTAGTGACCGGAAGTTGGGTACCTCCTAAATAGTGCATCTCGAGGAGTCTGGTGTGGTAGGTGGTTAACTTCCGACGCGGCATTCTCAATGGAGTGATTAAAAATGGAAACTAGCAATTTTCTTTTCAACACGTTCACATGAATGTATTTATCTATTTCACACGTATCGTAAAGATGTCTTGTCTCCTTAGAGCGGCACACAAAAAAGAATGACACTATTTTCATTTATTTATGTTAATATTTTAATAACAATTTTATATCTAATTTATGAAAAGTTCTCTACTCTCTAACGTCTATGTTATTACTTAGTTACAAGCTTCATTTTGTGTCTTTCCCAGGGACTTGTTCCAACAGTAGTTGAATTCATTTCTTGAGAAGTTGTCTCTTCAATTCGCCTATTCATAGTAACTCTAGTTTGAGGCCATAGACCTTGTCTGAGGTTTTTTTATTTGCTCACGACGCGGCCGGGTCTGCTTTCTCTTAGGGCGCCTGTTCCGGAAGCTGTGCTCCTGGTAAACAATGCTACAAGTAGCGACGACGTCACGTGCGTTGAAGGAGTTAGAGGTTGAAAAGGAAGCAATTCACCATTGAGGTGCTCTCCAACACGATTTCACGAGGATTGAGCAGAAAGTATGCTAGGAATAAATTAGAAAACCGAAAGGACACTGGAAATACTCCACATTTTATGACAATATGATTTTGTCAGCACTCATGCATGAAAACCACTGTTTTCGTTTGTTCATTGAAAAGTTTCATTGTGATGTTCACTAGAGGTAAAACTTTGAAGAGTGCCACCATATAAATATAACCACATAAAACATGAATCAATATAGCTGACATCTCTTGTATTGCGATTGATACAATAAGTATATGCTTCTAAGTTTCAGTAAATTTGTACTAAAAATAATTTTATGTCAAGCTAAGGTCTGAATGTGACTAGTTCCTGAGTTATCCGGCTGAACATTTAATCCAATCTGTGGTACAGTCTCATGAAGGAACAGTTTCGAAGAATACAAGTACTTTGGACTTCTATTCGAATGAAAGATATTAGGTTATATTGATAGCAGATGAGCCCGTATATTAAAAATGAAAAGTTCAAAAACTTTCGAACAAGATGTATATCACGTCTCAAGTCTAAAATAGGGCTAATACTGAAAATAGCAAGTCAATTCGCACATGATCCAAACGATGAAAATAAAGTTACATAGATTATGATGACCCGATTATTCCGCACTTCATTCAATGTTGGTTCTAATGTTGGTAAAGTAATGTTCATTAAGGAAAACGGTTGTTTGTGTGTAAGACGTCTTGTGGGTTTGCAAGAAGTGTTGCGACTTAAAATGCTTTCAAAATCATGCGTTCCACAGTCTCAAGGATGTTTATGTAAATCGAATCGATGACCGATTCTTAGGACCGAATTCTAAGAATATAATAGTTTATATTCAGTATGGTTTGCGAAATTAAATTTGGGAGACCCAAATTAGATTCAGGCACCTGTTCAATTTCAGTTTTTCAGAATAAAATTCTTGGTCAAATCAATGAGAATTAATACGTCAATTTCAATTTGAAAATTCTAATCGTAAAATTTAATGAATAGGCAGAATACTCTCATTCGAGAAAGTCTATATACTCGTATGGGAGCAGGAGTTTGAAGTAGATATAAGTTGGAACCACCAAGAGTAAGGCAACGTAGGCAACCCACCTAGCAGAGGAGAATATACGGCTGCATTTTTCAGGAGGAACTCAAAAAATAAAAAGGGTAATAAATTATTAGTCTCCCATTAGAGTGATCTTTATATGAAATATTCTGGAATTAACAGTCAGTCTTGCTACCAAGAACACTTCCTCGCCGATTATCCTACAGTGCAATAACCGATTTAATAGTATTACATATTTTTGGATCTTCATCAAAAAATCTCTCCGTGCATCTGACCTCGTATGAGGAATATTTTCGTGTGTAGTCTAATATATATTTATCACCCTTGCAATGTACTATTTTCCCATGCGTGCGTTCCATTCTTGATCAGAGCAGTGTCCTGGGGTCCAAGGTTGTGGGTCGCTGCACTAGGACAATATTTTTTTTACAAACTGCTGCAGCAATTGAATAAATGTAACACGTGTAGAATGTGCACATTGAAGTAAATAGATATTCTTAAGTGTAGTAATTACCTTAAGAATATAAGTAAGCATGGATGTGTATTTCGATGTAAAATGCTTTGAAACGTTTGAGTTGGGTGGACTCCGGGATTTTCATGTTAATCGCAGAGGTAGAAACTTCGAAGACGACATGTAAATGCCCAAGCGAAGCGAGCCTAATTGGACATTTAAATTTGGTAATTGCGTTGCTAAACTAACTTAACCCATTTACCTTAGCACACATAACTTTTTGTATCTCCACTTATTATACTCGTATTGCGCATTTCACTCGGGTTCCATTCACCCACTTGCGAAGCTGTTTCTCAAAACCTGCGTAAGGAAGTCGGCATCTTTTCGATCTCCGTCAATTTTCCCCTCTTATCTTCTCGCTTCTGTCACAAAATTTCAGATTCCTTCAATAGTATACTGCAGCGCCTCTGACCGGGAGGTCCTAGATTCGAGTCCTGACGGCGGCAGGATTTTCGACACTAGCTCTTCAGCTAGGTCGAATTCAGTCGCTGCCTGGAGGAGAATTCTAGCGGCCGGCTGCTCTGATCGGTAGTTTTCCGTGGTTTCGTCGATCAACACCAGGCGAATGCCGGAGCAGTTCCCTAATAAATGGACCACGGACCGCGCGCGATCTTCCCTTCCTCTTCCTTGTCCTATCCCCTCCCCTTACACACGCACTTACACTAACATGCACTACACTACCACATATTCCGGGAGATCGGTCGGGAGCTTAGAGCGTGTCCCGGCTGGGGCGGTGCCCCGCTGGTGGGAGAGTCCTGGTTAGGGGGAAACCCCACTAGCTGACCGTAGGTCGGCGCCGGATCTCGCCATCCAGCGGGGAAAGATCATTGCCATCTCGCGAGAAAAAACATCATTACACTTACGGGACTAATGACCAAAGCAGTTGACGCGCCCGGAAACACGAAAAAATCAATCAATCAATCAATTCAATAGTACATTTCAAAATTTTCAAAATTTCCAAATCCTCGCCGTTAACGGATGAGAGAAAATTCGGACGTAAGTGAGTCGCACGTAAGTTTTTTGACCCACCATGGAAACAACTCACCAGATGTGGCTTTTCGCTTAAAATTCATAAACATTCACAATCATAAGAGCCCTTAGATCGCTAATGGGCAGCGTACTAGATTCTCGTGGTGCGATCCCAGATTCGATTTTCAGACGGCAAAAATGAGGTTGTAGCTTTCCTTTAAAATTGCCTCAATTTCTGTAGCTGAGTGACGAATAAAATATGAGGCAGGTGGAGATTGTTAGTTACGGTAAAGGAACACGTCATGTTCTTCACATGTCTTTCTTACCCTCCAAGCGTGAGAATTAAGCTAAGCCCAGCCATTGGGGACACCGTTAGCTGGCTGGTAAAATCGGACAATCGACCCAAAATATCAAATACATACAGACATACAATCCTAATCGAATGCCAATAATTAAGATTTAAATCAATGTATCGTCCTCGGTTGCTGAAGGCGTGTAGAATATGTTTTCTAACTAGCTCGCGCCTGGCGTCCCGTTGGCGCCTGGGAGCTTGCGTTCTCTCGCGGGCAGTTACGCGCATGCGCGCAATCCCGGCGGGCGGCGAGGCGCCAGGCAGATTCTGCGCGCGCCCGCCCACTTCCCAGGCGCTCGCCTCGCGGGCGCGTGGGGAACGAGGCCACGGCCTGCGAGCGGACGAGCTCGTCGCACAAATACTCGGTTCGGTTTTGTCAATCAAACTGACTAGGCTGGGGATGAAAACGCAAGAATAAAGAAATGATACAGAAATTCCGTGGTGGTAGCCGATATCCAGCTTTCACTCTTGGATCAATAGACTATTCCAGATTCCTATGTCTGAGTCAGATTTTAATATTGAAGTCAATACCATTCTAGCCATCGCGTTGAATAATGGGTATGATCCTCATTCTGTTTATAAACTCAATATCCAAAAAGAAACTAAAATGATTTTAAATAAAGTTTTTCCTGTACATTGAAAAAATACCCCATATCTATAGTGTACTGATACATGTTTCCGCGCATGAGATACGTGGTAGTTTATATGATTATATGATAGTATGAGATAAGTTTCTGGCCTCACTAACTTCTGATTTTGATAGAAAGAAACAAATACGTAACTTTTCAACATTTACCCCAAAATCCTTACTCCAACCCACTTTTCACATCCATATGTTAACATTTTTAAGCCTTTGAAAAAATACTCCAAATTTTTGTTTGCAAAAAAATTAAAAACTTCAACTTTCATCTCACTTCTCACGTCTGAACTGCAACTTTTCTTCCCCGAAGGTTTTTATTCAGTTTAATAGGTGGTAGGTGCCCAATGTGGACTATAGTGTTAATGGTCCAAATCCTTAAAGCCATAGTCTTTCACAACTTTCTTTACAATGTGAGCAGTAAGCGCTGGTGCGTTGTCGTGAAGAAGCTAAACACCATGAGATTCTCGTACCGCACCAACTCAAGTAGCTCTCTCCACAAAAGTGAATGAGACGTTGACTGAGAACTTATAGAATTGTAACAATTAAAGATAAAGATATAAACTGTCAAGTTTTCCCACTGATGAGCTATATCTTGATCAGTTCGGAAACATGGAATTACCTTTGGAAATGTGCGAGAGGACTAGGCTGCAAACTGTCTCATTGGATTTGATCCTTCAAGATCGCGTGAAAAATAAGAAATTCAATGTTATGTCCTGGTCTGGTGCAAATTTTCTACCTGACATGATATTATTAATTGGTTTACCTCTATTAATGATTCGACAGTGGAAAAATGGAATAAGAAATCAATATGTGTATTGTCAGTTTTAGACGGCTGACAGCCCAATACTTTAATCAGCGGACTTCCCACGCGTGATATTTCCTTCTTAAATCTGTTTTTCTTTTGTAATCCCTTGGACCTTGTGATAGGCTGATTCTATGTTCCCACATAGCCCATTCCCCATGAAGTAGAAAGACTTCTAGTAATGCGCGGACGTTGACTCACACCGAAACTGGCTTGCAACGCAATCATTCATTATGAAAAGAAATGTTTTATTAGTATTTTTAATGCTACGCCCAAAACATGAACAACATTTATTTCTTCTTGCCATTTGGTTTAAAAAGTGCAGGTTACAGGTTCTCTGAGTGGTGCAATGGACATCAAATTTAATAAATAAAGTAATGGCTGACAGAATACAATTCACGAGAAGGCCGAGGCATTTGCTTCTTCATTACTGCTTGTAATAATTCGGGAACGAACCTTTAAGTCTACATAAACCTCGAGCGCTCACCTATCACTTGAAAATATTGCACCACCAGGTCAATGTTCCTGTGCATGAATACATCACGACGCAAAGCAGGCATTAGAAAAGGCATGCTGCCAACTTGTGTTCTGTTAATGGGCAGGCACCACTACAACTGGTCACCAGATGGCCGGCGTTGACCCGACCCGAAGGAAGGGAAAGTGCACTTCATGTTAATGTGGGTGCGCGGAGTCTGGAGGGCATGTCGAACGGCGAAGGAAAGCAGCGAGCAGCGGGGAAGAGGAACACATATATGGAGCCTTAATTACAGCCCCGGCTCCGTTGTCTGCGTTGGGATCGAGCAACTTCCTCCATAAGTCGTGCTGTTATAACTCTTTCCACCAGATGAGGAAAGCCAACGAGGACGGTCAGGCAGTATTGTAGGTTATCGGTCTGCTTCCTCAATTTCGTTCGTGCGTTTAAAGAAATCTGAATTGAAGAATTAAAAAATATGAATTTTGAATGTAGATAATATTTCGAACGTGAATGCTTACATGGAAGCGAAGGTTATTCCAGTAAAAAATGAATCGTGAAATAACTGTAATAATTTGACTATAAAATACTGAATTCGTATGTTATATTTTTACTTCATTCATTTATGATTATATACTTGTAGTATAAATATTGATAAGCAAGTGGTTTTAAAGGTGTAGTCAACACATTGTTATTTTTTCTTAAGAATTATATTTGATTTCGCTCAGTCGAAGTGAGCCTGTGAATTCAGTTGTTGCCACGGCACTGAAATTCTTCGAACTTGTATGTTTTTCAACGTTTGGTGTTTTTAATTTTCAATATCAATAAAAGCAAACTAGAAAGTATATTTAAGTATTGACGGTATTTAAAAAATGATAATATTTTCTTTCTTTTTATAAATATATTTATCCTAATAGAGTATCCATTTTAAGAAGAGGTATATATAAAAATCTTAAGTATGTTAAACTTGAGGTATGTAAAAGAACGTTGTATTCACGACATTAAATTTTCGAAAGTTCCCCGTAATCAAATTCGGCAATGGCTCAGCCAGAAACGATGCAAGTAATGGATAAAGAAGACCATCATTACAACGGTCTCTGGCGGAAAAAATGGGATTTAAAATTGGCTAATAAAGCTGGAAGCCCATAGAATGATGACAAATAAGATTTTATTGTCTTCGGATTTTCCTTGAAGGTAACCGTTTCGAAATCGGCAGACTTTGAATACATACGTGAACGTAAGTTCTGGATTTCTGCTCACCTTTCGGTAGGGTCACTATGGATGATATAAAAACAGCTCTCGTGGATTTGAATGATTTCTGTACTGACCTCTTAGATTCATTCAGATGCGTCAACTGATCGCTTGGATTCACTGTCATTGTCACAATTCGATTAGCCAAAAAAAAACAAAAAAAAAAACACAACCGACAAAATTTTATTGGAAATCACCAAATTCCATTAACAGAATCCCATGTCAAAGAACAATGTGATGAATATGTGTTCGCGGAAAATATTTGATATAGACGATAAATATCAACACCTACGCTGCAATATCATGCCATACCGGATTGCAAGCACCTTCACGTCTGCATTTTATACACCGCACTGTAGGTCCATTGTCTTCATGAATTGGCTTCGTCTGGGAAATCTCTGGCCGCTCTCTTTTATCGAATAGTTAGATAAAACGAATTTTATTTTTACTCTTACTATTTACTCGGTGTTATATTAACTGACAAGAAAATGTAAATACATAAACAAGCTTTGTACGTACGCATTCTTTAAATTATTTTTATAAGTAATATACTGACTTGTTTAATTGACATTTTTTAATAATTCAAGTGTGAAGAAAATCGCAAAAACCTCGAAACATAGTAATGTTTCAATATTAAATAGGTTTGTAATTGCCAATGTAGTGTCTGTAAAAACTTTTATTGCTAATAAAATATTTTATAATGTGGTTGCATATGTAAATAAACAATTAATTTGTTAGTGAAAAGTTAGCAACGAGGGTTTTCAGCAACAATGATTAAAAAGTTCGCTCCTGCACATTAGCGGCCACAAAGCGCAACCGGTATGATTTTCCTAAAGTTGACTATTCCGTTGAAATACGTGTGGCCGATAGAATAAGTCCCCACACCTTTTCCACAAAGTACAATACGATCACAAGAAACCTTGCACAGAAAGTAATGCTGCCCCTTGACCTTTTTACATAAGCTTGAGAAGCGACTGCCATCTACCGAGTTGGAATGGAACCTCTTTCAGTGTCACAGCATCTTTGAGACGAGATTTACGAAGTAGTTTTTCCTTTTCAGTGGAGAATATTCACATTAATATGATCAAAATATGTTCTTGTAATCAACACCGTGAGCTCAGGAACATTGAATTTTTCTGCCTTTCGGAAATCTATGATAGGTTCGAAGAAGAAACAAATTTATTTTTCAGTTTCTCTCGAAATAAAATTTATTTTACGTTTTTTGGTTGTGCAAAAAAAACTTAGAAAATTATCAGATTTTCAACAAGATTTATTGCGAGAGCATAATTTTTAGAGAAAACTGTAGTTTTAAGAAGATATTAAATCGTCTGTTTCACATGCTATTCTTTCAGTCTAATATTTTGGAGATAAAAAAGGTACATACAAATAGGACGTGCACATTATTGGTTTTTGATCATATTCTTCTGTATGGTGATGAATAATTATGACAATAACGATGATAGTGATAACACAGTTTCATTGATCGTGAAACAATAAAGGAATAAGAGGTTGGAGAAATGGAATAACCCCGAGATATCCTACCACAAACCGTCTTTATCAACTAGGAATTGTTGGAATGGAATTTAAACCCCAGAACTCGAAACTAGAAAATGAGCGACCTAACCACCACGCCACTGTCTGTCCATGATATATAAATACTATGCGGAGCATCTGATCCAAATGTATGAATAAGAGCCTGATGAATGGAGTAAACTCCAAAGCTTAGTTCTTATGAATATAAATCCTAAAAAAAGTAAAGACCGTCGTGTCAGTAAAGATGATGTGGTAATCGATAATCATTAGTAAGGATTCAAGAGTTATCACCCTCAAGGTTTTTTAACAATATATTTAATATTATGGTGAATTATCCAGATATGTAATTTTTCGGTGATCTTATCCGTACTGTGTCAGTACTACACAACGTCGCAACAATGAAATTTCGACGTCTTTAATCCATGACAGTTGGTTCTACTGAATATGGGATTAAATTGCCTTAAGCGTTTTGCCTTAATCACTTATGGAGTCAATACATTTCGTCCACAAATCTATAATGCTCCACCTGTATTACTTTATTGTCAAAGTGATGTTTCCAGTTTATTTGTATTGATATTTAGACCTAAGTACTTTGTTGGCTTGTTTGATGGGTACCAGTTTATCGTTTCATTGTTTAATGTTAATGGAGAAGGAGAGGTATATTGTGGATATTTTAACTGCAGTTTTAATTTCGGTTAAGTTTTATTTTTAAGCACGTACAGACACATACAGACAGTTTAAAGCACGTACAGACATCAACTGAAATTTTATAAAACAATGACAGCTGCAATGATAACCTATAGCTGCGAAAATTGGTCCCTCAATAGAACAGATAAAAGAAAAATAGAAGCCGCAGAAATGAGATTTCTTAGACCTTTGGCAGGCTATTCAATACTGGACCATAAAAGGAACTCAAACATTAGAGATGAATTAAAGATCTTCAACCTAACTGAATATATATATATATATATATATATATATATATATATATATATATATATATATATATATATATGCGACCCACCCCTCCGCCGGCTAGCTCAGAATGGGTTTTCAAGGTGGGCGCAAAATAAAAAAAATACAATTAGAATAGCGGGGATCAGGGTCATGTGGGCCGTTGTGGATTGAATGCACTTACACAGAAACTCAAGTCGAATCACTTTCCACTTACTTAAGTATATTCTAATTAAATTGCTGTTACAGTAAATGAACATAAAACACTTTACATATACAAGAATTTTGTCTTGCTGAAAAAAAAAAGAAAACAACTTACACTCTTAATAATTAACTACACTGTTTCCTTTCTCTCATTTAAATCAATTTCAAAGAATACTTAAAACTTTGCCTAATCATTTCAGTCGTAAATTTCCTAGTTGCAACTTTACAATTAGCTAAGTTTTTCTTGAAAGAAAAGATTGATTCTATTTTTCACAGAATATCGGTATAAAGAACCTGTACTAATAATTTCTTTCCGAAACAAATTATTCCTTCTAATATCTACAAATTGTTCAAGTTGGCAGACCTTACTGTGTCTTCTCACGGCGTAGAGAAATCTGCGGCGTCGACTCTTCCAATCGCTCGATGTCCTTGTCCTTGCAGCTCGGTCGGGAGCAAAGCCGCCCCTCTGCAGAACCGCACGGTCGCCCCTTTCCAGTACCGTTGTTCAACTCACGATGTGGCCTCCGTCTCGTTTTCCGTTGATACTCTTTTCGTATTCTTTTATAGAATGTAACTAGCTTTTAATTCCATATTTAAAAGAATCTACAATACGACAATTGAGTCTATTGTATAAGAAGAATAAATATAAAAATAAAAAAAACTGCAAAGAAAAGAAATGAATGGCCTCGTTAGTTTCATGCTATTCACACTCCTCTCTCTTACAAAGATTTTAAATGCGTCACTTATACTTTCATCCTTTTCCTGATGAATTGTTTTAATGCATTGTAATATGATAATTACCTCCTCGAATGTCTTGAAGAGTTTTTATCGTAGGTGCAGTCCTGAAGTCCGTAGCAGTACGAGGTGCCGCCTTCTCGTGATCGGTAGGTCCTCACTCTCCAGCTGTTACTTCAGAAAAGAAAGCTTTCTTTCTCCCGACTACCGGTGTCGCATACTCTACCGAGACGCTCTCTTACGGATATAGTTCGTAGTTTCCATTTTCGGATTATATTCATGCGCGTTGGCGCGCGTTCAAACAACTTATCTTATTCTTGAATATTGATGTGCTCCGTTTTCCGAGACCTCGGCAAAACGGATGGTCACAATATATACTGAGAAAGAATTGGCATGTTCATTTAATGAGAATACTGAAGATCGAATGCCAAAGGTCCTCCACAACTACAACCCGTACGGGAGGAGTAGGGGCCGACCAATAAGGTGATGGAATACTCTTGAAGACGGAACGAGCCAACTCATGATGATGATGATGAGGGGCAGACCAATAAGGCGAGATGTAAGGATTACCTTGAAGACGGAACGGGCTAACCCGTGATGATGATGAGGGGCAGACCAATAAGGCGATGGAAGGATACTCTGAAGACGGAACAAGCCAACTCATGATGATGATGATGATGAGGGACAGACCAAGGTGATGTAAAGATAAGATGCAACGGGCCAACCCATGATGATGATGATGATGATGATGAGGAGTACACCAATAAGGCTATGGAAGGATACTCTTGAAGACGGAACGGGCCAACCCATGATGATGATGAAGTTTTATTTTTGCCTTCGCTGCCCATCAATGCAGAGAACAGCGAGTTGCCAGGCGCGCGCGTCCTCACCGAAGCGATTTCCCTTGGCCGCGACCTCGCGCGCTTCCGCGTCGTACGCAGCGCCCTCACGTGCGGGCGGGCGGCGCCGGCGCCGGCGCGGCGGGGCAGCGCGCGAGGGAGCGCCGGCGCGCCACGCTCCACTTGGCGGCGGCGCTGGGAACGCGGGGGCGGCGTGGAATACGCAAGTGGCCGGGCCGCGGAGAACAGTGTTTACGGCGCGGCCGTTAAACTGTCCACTTCAGCAAAATCTTGTGCTTTTCTAATGTACAAAAATAAACTTCTATTCTCTTGCTTTTTTTTAAGTAAATCTAGTCGGGAGCTGCGGGAAGCAGCTGCTAGCTGCGATTTTTGCGGGTTCGAATCCCCCTTTGGGCGTGAATGTTTGCTGATGTGTTGAGGTATGGTGGGATCTATTCCATTCACCATTCTGCATGTACGGTATTAACCCTATTTCTGCTCAGTTCTCTACCCTGCTCGAAAATGTATGTGTGTTTGTAAAGTGACTACTTGCGTGCCAAGGAGAGTAAGCATCTCAATGGGCCTATGAGCTGCTTACGTGAGCGCCACCACACCTCCCTACTACTTGAGGCTGGAGACACGCGGCATTAATGCCTTTACCAGCAACAGTCAAGGAAAGTGAAGGCTATACAAGAAACAGGAATAACTTAACTGAGGGTATGGTCAGCTGACAGAGAGGTTAAGGCAGGCGTTGAAACGTCGTAGTTCAAAAGAATTTCAGAAATGCGCTATGCATTAATTTTGCAGATGAATACCACGCTTTCAGTGCACACAGTCCTCTGTGATTGATGTATCACAGCATATGAGGGGCCAGTAGTGAGGAGATAGTAACAAATGCAGAGGAAAAGTCATTTTTTAGACACCTTGATTGATACACATCATAAATATTGTCAAACGCTATTAGTTGTAAGTTCACGAGTGAAATCGTTTTTTAAAATATGATGAATACGTGAGTATGAATCGGAGACGAGAAAGTAACGAAACATTTTTAGAAAATTTAAAATGTTTTGGATGTTTTTTTCGTTTTACACCGTTCTTACAATTTACCTCGGCATTGTCCACCGTTTCACTCGAGACAACTGTAGCACTCTAAGAGAGAACTATCCTCAATCACGTTTAGATGGAAGTTCACACCTCTATCCTAACACCATGAAGTTGACGCCGGGATAAAAGCAATTAAAGCGTAGAGGGCGGCAGGGGCGGCGGCGGCCACGGCGACAAAAAAAAAAAAAAAAAAAGACGAGCTGCGGTGGCGAGGGCGGTGGTGGCGGCGGCTGCGCCCAGAGGCATCAGAAATGTGTGAATGACGATGGCGAGGAGGCGTGCGTGACTTGAAGAATGAAAGGAAAAGAAGAACGGGTAGTGACCGTGACAATGTGAATCAACGCCGTGTTTCCAAAATTTATAATGAAATATGAACATTGTAAACAAGTATTATTACAAAACGTGTTTATTTGAGCTGGAAGTCAAATAAAAGAACATCTGTTGAAATAATTGCATAACGGAACTACTTCTCTCTTGTTATTCTTCATCTACTTCTTCTCCTCCTTCTAATGATGGAAACATTAACAACGCTTCACTTCCTGGTACAAAATATATTTACCCGAAACTCTGACTATCTTTGTAATCATTTCTATATCTCGGGGTTCCTCTTCTTTTAACATATTTATCGATTTTCAGATAGTAAACATTATTCAATATTAAGCACTTTACAAATGTGTTTTCACGATTACGCTAGGTAAAAATCTATGCTAATTTAATCCAAACATCGAAGAGGATACTCAGGGGAGAACCTCAAAGTTATGCACCTTGGTTGGTTAAGATTTTGAGAAGGGCTTCAAATGGGAATCAGTTTTTTTATTGGGGTTTTGGTTGGGATTTTTGCTAGTTTAAAATGGGATGCTTCGGATATGCCTGTCAGATTTTGGTAGAAGTTGTGTGAGTATGGGCTATTTCGTTTATTATTGTATTGATGTTTAATTCGGAATGGAGTTGTTTGTTACTTATGAACCGGGGAGATGTTAATTTATTTTGAATGAATTGTAGTTTATTGGTGTGTGTACGGACTGCGTTTGTCCAAATTGGGCATGCGTAAAGCATGTGTTCGGTGGCGGAGGTGGCGGAGGTGGCGGAGGTGGCGGAGGAGGCGGAGGTGGCGCTGGCGCTGGCGGTGGCGGAAGGGCGAAGCGTTGCCAAAGGTCCCCGTTCGCCTCGTCGCGTGCCGCGGAGGCCAAGGGGTGTTTGCATCATCCATCGAGAAAGTTCGCGAGCGGCGGCGGTCACCGGTGGAATGCGAGGAAGCGACGCCGAAAAGAAAGCTCCCGCCGCGCCAGTGTTTCCAGACTCTCGGCGTCGTCGGCCCGGCTACGCCCCCGTGATCAGCGCGACCGGCGCGGAAGGGCGCTGACATGTGCGGATGCCGCGTAGGAATCGCTCTCCCATCAGATGTGCACTTGTTTGAATCCTGCAAGTGCGTCTGAGTTGTAAGCAAATATATCACACAATTTCCGATCTACAGGATGGAAGATTTTTCCCTATACGCCACAGTGATTGTTATGTTGTTTTTTTCTACCTCCTCAAATGAAGTACTTCAATGCTTTTATATTTTAAATATAATCAAGTCATTATCTTTAAAATGCACAAACAGTGCTCGGTGACACGGGATAAAATTATTTTTCTAATACTGTACTGTATAATTGACATTACGCAATCAAGCAGGGGAATGAAGGGAAGTGGCAGGAGGAATGAAAATCCCTTTGACAAACTTTTTGGGAAATGGCTGAAATTTTTTTAAAATTTTGCTATAATAGAAGAATATGCATTATAAACATTTAATTAGATATATTTTTATTAAAATCTCTGAAATTTTGAAAATTTCAATAGTGCAAATTTATTTTTGAACATGTATTCACCTCCAGTAGTAGTCAGATTTCTTTCTCAATGCAATATATTCCTCAATTTTAGATATATAATTGATATAATGGAAGTTTTAAAAAAATATGAGTAGTTCTTGAATAATGACACTAGAATGAGGAAAAGTTTCGGTGTGTGGTGTATTCTCTCTAGTTTTCTATAAGATATATACGTAATGATTTGTTTGAATAAGAAGCAATGTATGCAATTATATTCTGATAGATGTCATGAAATTAAAAAGTCGACAAGTAAAAGTCTCTCTTCATGTACGGAGTATTCATTAAACTTCGCAAAATCAGTATTCAGAAGATTAGTCAATAGCTTGTACAGCACATACCATCATACCAGTGATGTCTTCACACTTAAGTAATAAGAGTTGCATACTTTCACTTTCCGAAGAGTATGATGAAATTGACTGTATCTTCCCGAACGTCATTCACATGTCTTTATCCACTTTTTATTCAACAACTGAGTGTTTATGGTTTTGGCGCAAATGAGGGCAGAGCTACTGCAAAACGTGCTTAAAAGATTCAGAAAACAATATTCTAGTTCGAATTTCCTCTTAATGCGTGCGTTGACTTAGTCGTATTTTGAGTCGTCTACACTTTGAACGGAGGTAATAAGAAACGAACCTTGGTTTTAATGTTCGTAACAATTAGAGAAAGGAAACAAAATTGATTACAAGTCTCGGTACACTTCTTTCCGAGAGTTAATCGATTGGTAAGGCCAATATCTCAGCGTCCAAGCGACCCAGATTGAGTTTCAAGGGCCAGGTTAACACTTCTTCCTGATCGTTTGAACATGTTTTCTGGCACAATCTCATCTTCAGTGATTACTGGAACATTTTGAGAGAGAAAAGACAAGTTTCTTTCTATTTTAACGAAGTGCTCACTACGACATACTTAGGAGCTCATAATAATCTGGTCTCTTCCTTTCAGAGAATGACTTACTACTTTTAATACTGCGAATTATCTACAGAAATGGGAGGATAAAGCAAATCAAAATGAATGAACTTCTAAAATTCAATTATTCAAAAAGTAAAGTAGTATAATAATTGCTGTATATATTAAAATCTTTAAAAAATAAATTATTTCATCTACCTAAAATATTTTGTCATCTGCCGTGAGGTAAGACTTGTCACTCGTAAATTGATTCCGTACACCTCAGCAGCATGTCGATCACGATATCCCAACCGAACACTCTTTCTTTCCTCCTTGGTCGATCGTTGAGGCTGCGTGCGGTGAAAGCCCTTGGCATCTGAAACTTCCGTCCTCCCGGCGGCGTCCTCAACGCCTCGTTGCCTTTGGCAGCGCCTCCACGGAAGCGCATCATCAGAGCGTTCGCTTGCGAAGCATCAAGTTCCCGTGGGCAGGCGCCCACGAAAGTAAATAGAGCGAGTCAGTTCCTTCCTAGTGGTTCCGCCTTTGGTGATTTTCAAAGGAGTGTATGCTGTGTGTGATGAAGGTCAGCCCAGATGAGTAGGATACGTGAATTTTGAGGTAAAAGAGATATCTTAAGTCGTATTAACCCTAACCTAAATTCGTGACGGAGTCTTGTTTCGTGGCACGCCAAAGTTTGGGTCATAATAATGCTTCCCTTCGTACACAGTGCGGTCCATAATTTGGGAAACGAAGGCAATAACAAATTCAGAGTCAAAAGTTTACTAATTTGACTGTTTGTTTACACAAGTTAAAATCCACTGGTTGGCATACACAACACAGCACGAGTTTTCAATCTCTTCATGATCTCGGAGTAATTGTTTTGAGTTTTACTTTGCAGAAAAAAAATTGTTGCTACTCGGATCAATGTTGATAAATAATTTTGAGAAAGTGTGGTAAAATGGAAACAAATTAGTCCCACAAAAAAATAATCTCGAACAATTGTGATTGTTGCGCTACTAGTTCTGGTAAAATTACATTGAAACATGAACATCTGTTTCAATTCACCAATTACCTGTTGAAAGTCCTGCCTTCTTTTCCCTGTAAAGTTGCTTATGTCTGATTCTTTACATCAGTTGTTTTTTGGGGTTCACAGCAACCGACGTATTTCTTATGTCTCACTTCTTTAAAACCCATTATCGAGTTCAATGTTAATTGTATCTTCTTTATTAGACAAAAATTGATATATCGTATATGTGTATGTTTATGTTCCAACATAACTCTAGGACACCTGGAAAAGTTTCAACCAAGCATGATACACATATTTATTTAAAATTTGGAAACTAATAATTTGGTAAGACACCCACACACACTTAAAGGTGAATGTAGAATGGAGGTGATATGCAAGTATATAAATACTGGCAATAAAATGCGAGTATGTAATCTGTGATGCACGTAATGTTCTACAGTTGTCCAAAGCAACGATGATCATAGCAGCCATACAACATAAATTAGTGTGTGTGTGGGATGTACGACGGTCTGAACGAAATTGGGCTGGAGGCGGAACAAGCGGTGGTGGACAAAGCAGGCAGTGCAGACGGAGCTGTAAATTAAAGCATTTGGTTAAATAAATACCTGGAAAACGCAATCGATTTAACAAATTATTTGTTTATCAAATTATTTATCAAAATCGATCCGGGTAGCAACTAATTTTTTCTGCAGAGTATAACCCAAAACAATTAAGAAATAAGACTACTCCGAGATCACTAAGACTGAAAACTCGTGCTTGTGTTATGTATGCCATCCAATGGATTTTAACATGTGTAAATAAAGTCAAATTAATA